>JXSR01S003614.1:88032-98396 GCA_000969725.1 Ophiothrix spiculata
TGCTCCTTGTAGCATATCTAATGTATGGTATTTGTATACATCAGATACGCTACAATGAGCAACATGTAGGAGTCGATAACTGGACCCTTTTGCCGCGGCGGTACACATATTACAAAAGCACTTTAATCATGTTTTTTATTGCCAGCAACCACAAGGCGCCTTACACAAAATATGCAAGTTAAAAACAAACAATATTACAGGCGGCATAGGACACGATAAATAGCATCCACTAGATTTAGGGATGAGGAATTTCTCAAATGCAAATTTAGGGTGCGATTTACGTGTATTCCTATTGGGTCACGTGACTCGCGTTACCCGCGTATTGAAGAAAATAATTACACAAAGATCATATTTTTACCTTTTTTTTGACTCAAATTTGAAATTTTTACGTGGTGATCTTTTATTTGACAGGGAAAACTAAAATTTGAAAAATCGGACCATGTACCTTTAATGATAAAGCACGTTGACCAGCCAACCATTAGGAATGACGCTGAAAATGTCCAATGCGCCTTTAAACATAACTCGACACATTGACCGACTGACCGTTAGGTAAAACACTACTGATTGCCAACCTCTTGTAATCTTGCCTCAAGTGCTTTTGTGAATAACTCCCTGACCGTTCCCTTGGCGATACGTGAATAATTCCCTAACCGCCCCCTCGGCGATACTTTGTCGTCTGCTGTGACGGTCTAGTTGTGACATCATTATCACTAATGTGTTGGATGCAGGCTGGTGATATTGATTGGAGAGAAAAACAAGTGGGTTTTCTGTAATTAAGTTAAAAAATAATGCTTTAAATGGTGATGAGTAAAAAATGTAATTTTTACCTGTGTTACAATTAATTTCGGTGGTATTTCATTAATATGATTTTATTGAAAAAACTTAACTTGATTAAAATCTTGAAATACATGATATTTTGTGATCATGTGAAAATTTTAAGGCCCATTTAAGGAAGTCTACAAATTACTTGTCGAAGCGAAATAGTTTACATGAAAATATCTTGGCCAATTTGAGACAATTTGTTGTTTTGAAAATACTGAGATATCAGTAAAACAAAAATGTTTGTTGTTAACAGAAACATTTGGCATTTGCCCCCCAAAACATTTTTTTGCCCCCCCCCCAAAAAAAAAAAATCAGAAGCTTTTAGGCGCAAATTTCTCTAAATTACCCCTTTTCTTTGATCATTTTGACATAAAATGTATAAATTTTGCGCACTTCGCGTGTATTTCCTATTAAATATCAATATTTTAGTCCAATAGGCGTTTTTTAGCCAAAATAAACAAATTTGTCTGACAATTTTTTGCACGCTACGCGCGTTAATTTTTGTTTTAAATGTTTTGCCCCCCCCCCAGAAATTTGTCTTGCCACCCCCATTCCCCCCCAGAAATGAGATGCTGGTGCCGCCGCTGTCCTTACAATGCACCACATGAATGAGAAAATTATAGGAGAAAGCGCCAAACTTGCCTATTTCTCGGTGTATTTCTTTGTTTTAGAGAGTGTCAAAGCGCCAATCAGTACTTGTCAAAGCGCCACATTTGTCGCGTGCGCCGCTAATTGAGAACCCCTGTTCTAGATATTGGTCACCCTCACCACTTCCAGGGCTCCTGGCTGTCAAACAAGCAGCTGTCTACAGTAAATATTGTGTCTAGAAGCAAGTATTGTGTCAGTTGACAAGCATGTAATATGATCACCAATTGACCTAATTCACACCCAGTCATCTCATTTTGTAATCAAGAAACTTTCCCCCCCAGCCAGACAGAAAGACATAGAAAATGTGTGTCAAGCAGAATTCTGAGCAACAGAATTTTGATATCCAATAACTCACGAAAGCCATTCTGGGGTGGCACCAAGAACCTCTCCACTACCCTTTTTGACAGACCCATCACCTGCCTAAAAAAAATAAAATAAAGACTTGCAAAATTAACATTGCAATTATCTGAGTTTTTGGTGGCACAAATGTGGGAGGGGGAAGGAGGGAGAATTCAGCTCCCCTCCACATTTCCATTGACAGTAATCATCATGTGAGTACAAGTCATATCTGCAATGGCTGCCCTAAGTTAAATTTATTTGACGCCTTGTCACTAGAATGTGAAAAATCCCTCAAAATATCCCTGCCATGTGTCAGTGGTTCTTGAAACGGTTAGTATGGTGACAGTGTGTCATCTGAAAAACCCTGGGAAGAACCACTTGAGGGGTGCTCTAGCAAAATGAGAGGAAAGACTCAAATTTCAAAATTGTCTTCATGAAATATTTTAATTCTCTATCATCTCACCTATTAGGCCGAATTCATAAAAGTAAGCAATTGCTTTTTCTATGGCTTTTACTTGAACTTTTATCCATATATGGGCAGATATTCAAGTAAAAGCCATAGAAAAAGCAATTGCTTACTTTTATGAATTCGGCCTATTGAATGCAGGCATGAGAATTTTCAGTTTTTAAAAAGAATTAAGTTTTTTATGTTGCCAAAATTTACGTGTTTTTATTTATCTTCAGCCTATTTTGGAGCGCTTTTGCCTAATTTCACACACTTTTTCAGTTTTTCTCACCACTTTCAGTTTTTTTCATGAAAAGCCATTCTCATGCCTGTGAACGATAATTCATATGTCACACTTTCTTAATCCATTCTTCATTTAGAGATTGAAATCCAAAGCAGTCCACTGAATATATTGCAATAAAAATTAGCTACAAATCAATTTCAAAGATACTGATTACTACAGTGTATAAAATAGCAACAGGCAATCAATTAACCTTGAATAATTGCACTTCTGGCAATGTTGACCTTCAAAACTTTAGGTATAGGTAAACACTTATGCATGAATGCGTTTTATGTAAAAAAAACCCCCAAAACAAAATTTGACTTTTTTACCCTTTGTTTACTTCAGATGCCATTTATTCAAAATGTAGATTTGCGACTTTCCTCTCATTTTGCCAGAGCAGTCTACATTTTAAGAGCTACCAGCACTGACCCAAGACTGGAGATTATATAATGTTCAATACAAATTTATTTAAAAATAGCAGCTATTGCAGATGTGATGACCTTCTTTCCATAGCTAGGTGCAAAAAAATGTCATACAAAAATTGAGGTCAGTATCCTCAGTCAATGAGGGGGCAAACCGTATTTTGGTAAATTCCTCATTTTCGTTCAGGGAAAACGTGGAGATAACGCTGAACATGTCCAATCCCCTTTAAGTCAACAGTCCTCGAAACATCTCCTTGATACTTACGCTCTCCTGTTGTCATTAAGTGTGTGTGTAATAACAATTTTGTGATGTCCACTACCCCAAGAGGATTTTGAGTAAATGATTATCAGACAGGCTAGGTACTCTAGCAAGTAGAGGATGTTTTCACAGTATGTATTAAGCCAGTGTTTGTCAGATCTCCTAGACACTAATATGTGATGTGCCACATCCAAAGTGACAGTTTGCAGCAAAGTCAATTTTGAGATATGGTCGACGAAGTTGCAAATGAGTGAAATAAAAAGGTCGGAAGGTCAATTTTGATTTTCTTCTTGTGCGTATTTAATTTTAAAAATAATAATTTGTTTAGTATGAAAAAGGATTACATATTTTGTTTTTGTCCAAGTTAGATCCATTTCTTGTAAAAAATGTCCCTGGGGTTAGTCAGTTTACATGGTTATAGCACAAAATACTTCCATTGGCATTTTGTCTATATGGGCATTTGAACAAAGATTACCTGTAAAGCATGCCTACAATGTTTGATGCAGGTAGATATAAAGGCCAATTTAAAAAAAAAAACTATTTTCTTTTCCTAACTTTTTGAAAAAAGGAGGATGAGGGCAGGTTTTTTTTACTTACCCTGTAAATACGGGACATCCCGTTTTTAAAGCAATACTATAAAGTGTTAAAAATGAAGCGCCCCCTGTCACCCATGACTTTTGATTTTTTGGGCTTATTGGGTTTGTTTTGGGTAGATATGAATACCCTCAAAAGGATTTGGCTCAAAGATGCTTACTTTTTCTATTATGGCCATTTGTTGAATTAAATTTGGGATCCCGAATTTAAATCCACATGTATTAGTATAGGAAAGCATGCATGTGCTTTTTATCCATTTTTTACTATAATTTAACTATTTTTGATCAAAATCTTATAGTATTGCTTTAACAGATATTTAAGAGTAGAAATATGGGAAATCCCGCCAAATACAGAACAGATACTGTACGCATGTATACAATGCATAAGAAAACATTTCAAGTTCGATCAAGAAGTGTAGATTGTGAAATAACTCGGATTTTCAGCAAAATTTTGGGGAAAAAGAGAAATGTTGTAAAAAGAAACTTTTTTGGATGCGGCAGCCAAAACGCATTCGCTCGATGACAAAAAACTGTTATTTTTTTTTTACTTGGCCTAACATGCCCCTGTTTTTTAATGCTAAATTATGCAATAGTGGACAGGTAAATACGATATCTTGCTTGTAATTACCAGAAGTGACCACTACTTGTAAAAAGTAATTACGACTCGTGTTTCATTCCTGGTGCCCCGTGGTAATGACGTGTTGATCGTTACGCATATAGATTGGTGTTCATATGACATGTTGATTAGTACGCATATGATAGCTTGGTGTTTATGATATGTTGATTGTTGCGCATATGATAGCTTTGTGTTTATCGTAGCATAGCATAGAATTAAGTTTGGTGTCATCCCATCATTTTTGGAACAATTTTTGCTCTGTAACTCAGTAAAAAAATAACCATTAGGGGCAAACCATTTGATTCTCGGGGGGCATGGAAGTTTTAACTCCTCCGCCGAAGGCAGCGGAAAAAGAAAATCTTTACCCAAAGATGGGCAAGAAAAAAAACTTTAGCCAACTACTTCAAGGTAAAGAAGAGCATAAAAAATGCAATGCAAATTTTTACCGTCGAAGGCGACAAAAAAAAAAAAAAGAACACCATCCATTTGGCGGCTAAAGAAAAAAATTGACTCCACCCCAACATCCATGGCCCCCCACCCCTGAAAGTCAAATGGTGCACCCCTTATCCATATGAAAATATACATCTCTAGAAGCAGAGTGACATGTGGAACATGATGGTTAATGTCAACTTTTGACAAAAGTCCACCATTTTGGTGCCAAAATATTCTGGAAAGCCCAACTAAAATTTGCTAAAGTAAAATATGGAATCAGAGTACTTTGTAGAATCTAGAAATAAGAATCCACTCTCAGTTTTCTTATTTTTTAAATTTTTATCTTATTTTAGGTCAAAGGTGGCCATTTTGACCTATTCTTGACAATATTTCAAATCATAAATTGATATTGTAATCAAAATTTTAGAAAACCAACCCTGGACATTTGTTTCTAGATTCCAAAAGGTAGATTAGTTATAATTTTTACCAAAGCAAAGTTTAGTCACCCTAGTGTCAAAATTATAATTTTTTAAAAAATTAACAGCGCCATTGTTTTCAGCATGCAAATTCTCTTCTAGAAATGTATACTTATACTTAAGTTTTATATGAGTTTTAGTCGGTGAGTAACGTAACAGAGGAAAAACCTTTCCAAAATTGAAGGATTGACTCCTTGGTTGGAGCTCACCATTTCTGATTGTTTTTATCAGAACTTGAAAACCTGAAAATATTTAAAAGTAGATTTTTTTTTTGCAATTTACTGGAATCGTAACACACAAATCTTACCAAAATATGAATTTCAATAATCCTGATGAGTATTTTTCAAGACTATAACAGATTCTTTCAATACATGCAAAAAAATGGAAAAAAAAAGTTACAAAAGGAGCAGTATTTTTGGTTTGAATGAGTTTCAACCTAAATGCCTTTAGTTAGTTTTAAGGAAAATAGTTTCAAATATGCATATACTTTACGATATGAGTAACTAGAGATCATTGACTTGTAGGCTTACGTGCCAATTTACCTGTTGTATTGAACTTGTTATTAATTCCTTAAATAACAATATTATTGACTTTTATTTTGGAATTTTGTCTGTAATAGTACAGTAAAAGGCAACTTTGTAAAAAATACCTTTTTGATACATGTCAATCATAACAAGGTCTGTGGGAGGGGTCCCACAAATGAGAACTGCCAGAGATTGTATGGTGACACCAGGAGTTTCAAATTGTGGGCAAGGAAACATCTTAGGGAGGAGGGGTTGGGGGATGGGCACATTTTTTTGGAGCAAAAATGATAGGAGGAAAAATAATGGAATTGTTTGTAATGCGTGCATAGAAAATGCTGTCAAATCTGCCAATTTCAGCTAAAATTATTAACAACTCTTTGCTTTGCAAAAAAATGTTAAATTTTGACTAAAAACTGATTTAATATCTTAAAATGTCAGCAAAGCGTGCAAATTTTTTGACATTTTATATAGGCCTATAAATGATCAAAAATGAAAATTTGTGTGAAATTTGTGTTAGTGGGGGACAATAGGCGGAGAAGCAGATGCCCCCCCCCCCCTTGTGCTGCCCCTTGCTGGACCATTTACAAATCTAAATAGAATTTATGTGTAAGCTTACGTGACAAAGTATGTTTTATAGAGCTGGAGGTAAGAAATATTTAATTCTCCAGAAGAAATGTTTACGGTGACCAAGCCCGTAGCCAGGGGGGGTGCGGTGGGGGCGTCGCACCCCCCCCCCCCCTTTGTGCTGCCCCTTGCTGGACCATTTACAAATCTAAATAGAATTTACGTGTAAGCTTACGTGACAAAGTATGTTTTATAGAGCTGGAGGTTAGAAATATTTATTTCTCCAGAAAAAATGTTTACGGTGACTGTTGCAATTAAGGTGACTTTGTGTATAGCCAGTGAGAGAATGCGTAAAAGATGATTATTCATTAACTCAAATATCGGTAAAAATGACATTCCACCCAATCCCTAATGTTTGACTTCCCTTCACCTGGAAAAAATTACAGATTTTTGACAAAACCAGAATTTGAATTTTTGGATACCGTAATTAAATGATCTCCAAATCCCTTCCCCATTATGGGTAAACTGTGTCTTTTTTGTTCTTTTACACCCTGGTCACATCAGCCGCAACGCCGCAACCCTGCAACGCCGGTATGACATCGGTAGGACACCGATGAATGCTTGCGATGCCTGGTCGGACGCCAGTGGGTATGTGACCATAACTGAAGGTATTGTATACAAGCTGCAAGTTTTTAACTCTGAATTAAATTCTTGCGGCATGCTTCCGGCGTCTCTACGGCTCACGGACACCGGTCGGACTCCGGTCCGTGGTGTTTGATCTGCGTCTGCTGAATTGGCGTCGTAAACACATCGTAACCTCGTTGCAAAGTTATGTGACCAGGGTATCCAGGACACTACTACAGTCACTATTTTTAACAGAAAAAAAAAGTACTTGTAGTACAGCTGTGTTGAGTCTCTAGTAAATTCTTGGTGTAATAATATTGTCCATTATTTTTCCAAAATAGTCTGGCTTTCGACTGCATTTCTTTCGGATGCATGTCAATCACACATTAGTCATGGGGGAAGTGGGACTTTTGATATATATAATCA
Source organism: Ophiothrix spiculata (assembly GCA_000969725.1). NCBI lineage: Eukaryota > Metazoa > Echinodermata > Ophiuroidea > Amphilepidida > Ophiotrichidae > Ophiothrix > Ophiothrix spiculata. The sequence goes on from JXSR01S003614.1 coordinate 95,506, forward strand.
TTGATTGAGGGGTAGCGGGTTGGTGCAGCGGTAGTTACCTCGCCTTGCACCAATGAGGTCCCGGGTCCGAGCCCCGCACCCGGCGCTTTATGTGCATTTGGTTTTTAGTCCATGCTCGCTTCCGCAGGTTTTTCTCCGGGTGCTCCGGTCTTCCTCCTGCATTCAAAACTGAATTTAAAAAACATCTTGGAGCCCTGTCAAAGATAAGCTTCTTTCAGCTTACTTATACCAAGTACCAAGTTGGGTTTCCTTGGCGAAAGCCTAAACAAGGTGAAGGTGATTTGAGAAAAGTAGTCTGGTAAAACTGTCCTGAAAGTCTTTACCATGATTTAAAATGGCAAAAAGCACTGCCATGTTTTTTTTTAAGTGCAAAAATGTGAAAAATAAGGTCAAAAAGTGGAAATGTGCGATTATCAGTTAAAGGGGTATTGGACAAAATTTTGAAATTTTATTTGTGAATGATGTACACTTCATATATGTTAGAAAACAAGAGTCAATTACCAGATATCTAGAGGATTTCTCAAAACCTTCAGAAAAGGCAACAATCCCATCACTTTGCCGAATTTTTGTCCCCGCCAAACGAGTTCGGGATGGGGCCGGGGACTATAAAGTGAGCTCCGTCGTGTGTCTGTGTGTCTGCATGTCCGTGTTGAAATTGTTAACCCCAATGTACATTTTCTCACTGAGACTGAGGGTCGCACGTTCCCAAAACTTGGTGGGTGGGTGCCCCTTGGCCGTCCAAAGACCAGAGTTTTTATTGGTTAGTGGAGCAAAGGTCATCATGGGTCATTAAAGGTCAATGGAGGTCAAATGGGGTTCACCTTGGTATACAGACATGAAACTTGGAGAGCAGGGTCGATTGTTGATGACCAAAATTTTTGAGGTCACTTCAAGGTCATCAAGGGTCATTCAAGGTCACAGAAGTTCAGCTCAATGTGTATAATTTACTGATCTCCACATTCGGCAGGGACATATTTTACGCATCGCATAAACCCGAGTTCTACTTGTTAGAGATCAAATTGTCCTGTTTCCCATGAAACACTCAGTCATAGAGGTTGATTCCATGAATTATCCGCCAAAGGTGACAATAGTTCCTCAGTAACATGTTGGTACCTTTGGGGTTAAGCTATGACTAAAACTTAGTAACAAAACCTCACGTTTCTGAAAGCCAAGGAGAACGATTATATTCATTTCCAGTTATAAAATCACATTGCAGTTATAATTTTATGAAACATCAAATTCAAAAATGACATGAGTGTTTAATCCAATATTTTCATAGGTTTTGTTTTAGATTAAATTAAAAATATATACCCAAATCATGTTGTATATTTTAGTACATTGATTATTCTCAGTAGAATACAATTTTGAAATTAACCTGAATTTTTTGATTAAACTGTGCTTGAAAATTGTTATCAAAAAGAACAAAAATGTGCCATTTTGAGAATATGTATTATATGCAAAGTCACTCACATGAGCACTGTTGGTAATATTCAAGGCGTAGAATTTGAAAATCAAAAAGTTAAGATTCTCATAATTTGTTCCCATTTTTTTCTTATTCTCTCAACTTCAAGTTCATTTTTAAAAATCTTTTTGGAACGATGAATCAGAATCTTGTCATATAACCTCACTTCATAATGCGGCATCAGGTCCAATAAACTCTCAAATTGTCTTTCTTTTTGAATACCTTTGCCAAATTTATCATGATTTTTTGAAAGATTAATCAAAATATTATATTAACACTCACCTTAATTAATGCAGCATCATGCCCATCTCTAGTAATTGCACTTGCATGTAATTTGGTAATGTCTAGATATATTGTATGTTAAAAGTTTCAACCTGTGATTTCAACATTCCTGTTGTGATAAATTAACGGTTTTCTGATAGTTTTGGCACATTTGTAATTGAAATGTATCAAGTTCATGAACAAACATTGTGAGTATCATTCAAGATTCAAGATTCATTTTATTAAGACCAATTTGTAGAAAAGTTGCTGAATAATGGTATTTTTCCACTAGTAATATTAAAAACATAAAAAATCCACATATATAGATACCTAGAAATACAATTAGACTTCAAAACTTTGCAAAACTAGAAACAGGACGCCAAATGGATATATTGCATAAGAAATTGAATGAACCAGCGTTCAATTAAAAAAAAAAGGTTTACAATAGGACAAAATAAAAACTGAAACAGTTCACAGACCCCCCTCCCCGATACAGAATGTGCAGGCAAGAAAAAAAATGCTCCCTTGATGAATAAGTCAGCAAACATTGCGAGCGAATGTCTCTTGGGGTGAGCTTGGACATGACGTAAGGCTGACTTTAGAAATGCAAATATGTGTAAATGATGGTACTTAACTGAAATAAGAAACAATAACATGTAAATTTAAACAAATTTGGTCACTCTAAACTCTTAAGTGTACTTAAATACTTACATTGCTTAAAGAATTGATCCGACCTTTAGATATGTCATTGATCTTAATATCCATGCAAAAATGTTAAATTACAGTGAAATAATAATTAAAATGACAAACTCTGACATCTCTTGTTTTCAAGATTTTACCAAATTTACCTTACAGGCATATATTGGATTAATCTATGTCTAGGAGGTGTGCCAAAAATCATTATTTGCATGTTTTCCAGGCAATAAAAGAAAAAAGAGAATGGGAAAAAACGAACACTTTGGATCATGTATAATTTGATTATGTCACCATTCAGTGATATAGAAATCAACACCAATAAACTATTGATATCAAATTCCCCACTTTCAAATAGAAAAATTAGCTTTATAGAAAACTGTGAATTCCAATAGAGTTCTCACATTACATAGCCTTTCTTTTGGAGTTAAGGCACAATTTTTTAAGATCAATTTCTTAATTGAATTTTGTCTTC
>JXSR01S003615.1:13296-30603 GCA_000969725.1 Ophiothrix spiculata
TAATGGACGTAAAATCACTAATAAAGTTGCATGTATAAACTAGAGACTCTATATCATATGTACGCCAAAAATTGTGATATTCTAATATGTGTAAGTAGATAAAAACTTGCCGTAAAAATGACGTTCAGCCAAACGGCACCCATTTAGGGACTGTAGCCTTAATATTAAAGTCACCCTTCATTAATTTACCTTAGTTTAACTAGTTATAACTAGGTATGATAGAAATCGCTAGAAATTGATGAAGTTGTCAACAGTAGCTGTATAGGCTCGATAACTGCAACTATTACATTATGTTCTGTTTATTAATATTTTTAATTTCGATAAAGCATGATTCATAGTTTTGGGTGGCGTCGCATAGATCATGTTAGCCGGACGCTATATCATCCCGGACCGCGAAAGATGATGATAGATAAGTGATTTGCATTTTCAAGTTTGTTTCAGAGAGTCCAATAGAAAATTCATTACGTAATATATCTATAAGCATTCCAACAGTTTTTCAAAATTTTTGTTCATACTACGAATATTAACATTAAAATGATTGATCTTCCGATTTGACAGTGTTTTTGAATTGACTAGGCATGATATATGAACAATGCATACAATGTAGGCATCAAAAATGTCTTCACCATCATGTTGCATAGCTTCAAATCTCAATGGATGAAAAGTTATAAGCAAGGTGAATGGACATAAAAAATGAACCTTTTTCAACTTATTGTACATGAATCATTTAGGTTAAAGTTCTACCAGGTTAAAGAAAGAAATCGTGTTTTTTTTTTTTCAGTATTCAAAAATTCAGTTTCTTCATTAAAAAATAAAAAATCAGTTTTTCGGTATTCGGAATCCTAACAAGAAGTGTCTTCAACATGTCAAAAATGCAATAAAGTACGCGGAAAACGTTTCTACCATGTAGTACTGTATTAACCTGGCAGGGTAGTGCATATAGACCGAATCTGTCTATTTAAACCACGTTTAATCGTTATCACTGTTTATGCAATGATTCACTAGAAATTTAATTTGTAATAATATTGAAAGGGCAAAGGTTGCTATCTTAATAATTAATACCAAAAGTAAGGTTAACAACTTTTAGTTTCGTACACGATAGAATAGGACAGACGGTACCGGATTTCGCCAAGGAAAAAGGTGGTAAATTCTATTAAAAATAACAATAAAACTTGGGTTTTTTTTAGTTATATCATTTTTTCAATTACATCCTTTGTATCAGTAAAATGCCACAGATGTTAATGACATACATTAATATTGAGCAACAAATTAAAGGGGTTTACGTCTATTCGAATTCCGATGTTCCATCATATGGCGGAGATATAATATCAATGCATGCACATGCTTTCGTATAAATTACTACAGCCGTTTCATTCGCAGGATGAGATTAGATTGATTTCAGGTTGTGCTAATGATCTAAAATAAATATATTGACAGTTTCTTAAATAAGCTCCTTAGGATGTCGCCAAGAAAATTCATTTTGCGTTGTCACACTTGAAGTATGGTGTTGGTCTTGGACTAAATGCTGGTATAGAAAAAAGTATGCGCTTCATAATCCTCACCGTACTATGTATCATGACGTAGCAAATGAGTTGAGTCAATCCGTAGCCAAAGAACAGTATAGTTACGCAAGGGGTCTTTTAAGACCCCTTAAGAGCTTTGGTTACAATAGGAATGTAAGAGCTCTTCTGTGGCCCCATGCATGAACCCCGTATCCCACAGGTTGACAAGTTACTCATCAAGATAAACTTTGACCTAGTTTTCTCCCGTGTACTAACTTGGAAACCTGTGGGATACGGGGTTCATGCATGGAACTCGTTGCTACACTTTCCCCATACATGAAATTGACAACTCACACAACACCAAAGGGAAGATAATTACGTCAAAGTTTGTAAGGATAAGTAACTTGTCAACCTGTTGGATACGGGGTTCATGCATGGGGCCACAGTCTTCCAAAGGCGTTCAAGCTTCAAAAAAAATTCACCAGACAAGTGCCTTATGCATTTTAAAAGTCACTTAGACTACAGATACCATGGATCCAATACAAGGTACTTGAAATCAGTAATATGATTGATCATGTTGATAGGTTCTCCATACACTCGTCATAGTGTAGGCTTGGAGTCACTATTTATCGTCACATAATCTGTCTTGAGTTAATTGATAACAGGTTGCCAGTCAACTGCTGCTTCTGCTGTTCTGTTCAACTGGGTCTAAGTCTAAGCAACATTGGATACAAACAAGGCAATATCATCTGCGGAATCAATATCGTTTCAAGACTGGTATCTTCTAGAGCAGCAAGGATGGGTTGCAACTCCGAATGTGAGATCTGTTCCATCTGCCCAAAACGTCAGTTACTATATGTCTTTAGTATTGTTCACACCCATTTGGATGTTGAAATGTTAATAAATTACTTTAAACCTATAGTGGAAACGAGGCTGATATTGATAAAGCATTTCAGTCATCAGTCCCTATAGGCAAATAAAATCGAGATTATAATTACCACATACCCCTTTAAGGTTGCCATTGTTTGTATGTATTGTGAATTGCCAATAGAAATATAGAATGGAAACCGAACCTTACCCACGCGCATATACACAAAATAATGGTATCGTACAATGAGTCTCGGTATAAATGCCAGAAACATGTCTGTGACTAAAAATACTATTTAGTCCCAGATTATGTGAAGCTCTATTTGCCATGAAGTGGACTAGTCGTTTAATTCTTATTTTGCCAGTGGAATTGTAAATCAGTCAGAACTCTTTTGAAGATGATTAATGTGCATATACCAAGGTCGGGGATAAGCTGGATTATTGCAACCGCAATTGGCAAATCCGTTATCCAGCAGTCTTGGTTCAAGCCGGCAAATTCAAAATTATAATATATGCCACGTGGACAATTAAGTCACACCCATGCCATTCGGGTTTATTCTTAATATTTTGATTGTTTGTCAATTATGTGAAATGTTTCTCTTTTGTCCTAAGGATGAAATTATTTTAGACACACTGTACAAAGAAGCGTGATCAGCTTTCACCACATATTAACAAGACAATATTCTGGTACGCTCCAATGACTGGAAAATATGCACATTAAATTCCTACCTGCGTAGGATAAAATAGGCTACACAAGCGGTCTTTTATTACTCATCGGATCTGGGAAGTTCAAGTTCAGAACCAAATCAGTGAACTGGCACAATAATTAATACACTGTTTGAATTGTATTTAATTTTCTGTACGTGCTCGTCGCACTAATTTCTCTGCTCAATGTTTGGAAATTAAGTGTACTATACTACTGATTGTTCAATGAACATGACTGGCTAGATGGGAATATAAAATCAACAAAAACAAAATGGCCGGCACATATTTGCATCAGTTCAGAATATTTATGCTATTACTACTTCATGTTATTTGTCTTCAAAGTGCCAGCGTTTTGGAATTTAATCTAACTCCAGGAAGTAATGGCCAAGTAGAAATGGTTTGTAAAATCAAGGATATTAATCAGAACCAGTGGGTTGCTATTTACAGATATTTTGGACATTATGCAGAATGTATTTTTTGGGAAAAGGCAAGTGTTTCTAATGGACCATTTTCATGTACAGGTGACTTTGAGGTAACGGTATCTCAACCTACAGATGGTGAGATCCATTATACAGTTTTGTACAATCTTCCAATTTCGTCAGCAAATGAAGGTGATTACTTCTGCCGTGTTCTTACAGAAACAGACAATGGGGAATTTGATTTAGACGATAGTGCGCTTGAGCATTCTTTATCGAATTACGATCCAGATCCTAAGGGTTATGACAATTTTCCAACTTGTTCTCCAAAGACTTCAACATACAACGCTGGAGAATCAATTGAGTTGAGTTGCACTGCTTTGGGTAATGTTCCGGCAACAGTTGAATGGAAAAGAAATGGAAAGACTTTGGAAGGTTATCCAAAGACCTTCAATCATGGCGTAGATACTGCATCTAATTTAGAAATACCGTCTATGGGAAATACGGAACATTATAACAAGGATGGATATATATTGGTCACCACAAAATTGACTGTAACATTAACTAAATCAGACGAGTTGAGTTATTATTCATGTGAAATGTCTTCACCAAATATTACATCATCGTGTGATATTGGGCCTTTCACATTAGAAAGTTGTGAAGAAACAGTAACAGAATTGCCTGGCAATTGCACGATCAATTCACCAAAAACTGTTCTTGGATTAGAAATATGGTTATTTACAACTATCATAGCTTGCGTGATTGTTGGAATACTGACTGTTTCTAATGCAGTGCTTGCTTACTGCTTGTATAAAGCTAGGAAGAAAGCTACTTATCTGCTTCGGAAAAGCTCTATCAGCCCTATCATGGCCCATGCGGAGGAGACAGAGATGGATTCAGTACCATACGATTCGGCACAGAACACATATATGGACGATAATAAGGAACATATTGAACATATGCAGAATGGAGGACGAACGATTGTTCATGCCCCGAATGGAGGGCAAATGATCAATAGAGCACCTCCGTACACACCTGTTACTCTAGACAATCCGGAAGAATCCCACTATAGTCCTTATCCAGCGAGTGAGTTCATATATGATTTTGAAGACGAGGCCGTGTATTCAAATCAAGAAGAAGTAAATAGTCATCATAGGGAATCCGTTTATAATAAAACTCTAGATCCAATTAAACATCATTCACAATCTTTGTATGAAAATCATTAGCCAAGGTATAAGCCTTTGATGACTTGGATCAGGCGAGCAATATTTATACATTTTTATTATATCTGAAAAAAGTATTCTTAGAACTAACAATTATGAAGTTTAAAACATAACTTCTAGCAAAAAGACGAAATGAATAGAAAGTATAAAGTAAAGACTTTGCACAAGATTAAGAAGCCTCTCGAATGAAAAAAATATGAGTGTGAGGTCAAATGTTGGCTCTATAAACCTTGGATATTTTCTCACAAAAGTGTGACATGTTATGTATCATTGTTTTTTAAACAGAGGATGATGAATCCAATTATTTTATATTAACTCAGAATTTGCTATCTTTATTTATACAAATCTCTATATAGTATTGCTTTGGGTCGAGAATATACTGAAACATAAGCATGATAAAAGAAACATTTTTTTTTTAACATAAGCATGATACATTGTTTATGTAGAACCTTTAATCGCAATTTCATAATGCATCATATTAAACTGAAACTGTTTTTACGTTATTAGGATATTTAGGAGTGCATATATTCTACTCTTAATCATTAATTGTCGTGAGCATAGGAGACGGACCATGTACCTTTAATTTAATGTCCAAATGTAAAAACACCCCGAATGTAAGTAATTATGGACTTTTAAAAGTCCACTTGGAAAAAGTATACTGTTATATGAGTTCATCTTTCAGTTCAAACACTTCTTTCCGCTCGTTCCTTTTACATAGGCTTTAGATTATTAGTCAGTGTTGAAAGTATGTCATTTTTTCAGTAAAATCTATTAATTTAAAGTTCAATGTTTCTATGAATGTTAGCATTCAAGTTCGCACACGTTGTAAAAATGCAATGGTATGCAGTTGCGTGGTCGAATGTTTTTTTTAATTAGGTGTAGGATTATTTAGTTGTAATCGGAAATGAGAAACAACATAATGTAGGCTACATGACTAACACAACTTTAAAAGGTCTGTACTCTTTTTGCCCTTTTAACCCAAAAATCGCCTTATTTAATTACACCCCACAAAAACTATAAGAGGTCAGCTTTTAACAAACCTATTGAACTATTTATCAAGGAAGTCTATAGATTAACTTTAACAGAGACAATGGAATGAAGAAACTGGGTTCATGCAAAATTCCATTACTATGATTCCCGCAATATATTTTGATCTATAACTATGTGAGAGAAAAAAGAGTTTAGACCAGAAATGAAGATAATGGAATCCTAGAAGTCTCTATTTAACTATGATTACCACAGTGCATTTTTATTAAAACTAAGAGAATACAGTTTAGAATAGAAATGAAAATATTGGGATTCCCCGGAAAATGTCATTACCATGATGCAGTGTATTTTTTAAATCAAGAAAAAGCAGTTTAGACTAAAATTGATCGTAGTGTTTCTTTTACTAATAACAGAGAAAAGAAGTTTGAATCGAAGATAGTGGATTCCCTGGAATAAGCCATTACCCCGTGTTTTTTTTTGCAGTATTGTATCGATTGGTAGAATTGCGCTGTTCTTGAAAAAAAAATGAATGAAACATTGTCATTGAATGGGAAAGTTTTGGCAGAAAGACACAGTCATGCACCTCACTTTCACTTTTTTTTGTCAATAAATCAAGGTATTTTTTATCCTTGTACCTGCTACATTGTTTGAGCATACACCATGTACACTGAGAATTGTTGCTGACAATGGAAATCTTTGATCAAAAGAAATATTGTTGTGTGTTTGTTTCATTAAACTTGAATTACCAGTATGTTTACCTCTTAATGTTATATAATCAATTGTGTGATTTTGGATGGGTTCAAATAATGTATCAAAAGGTATAAATGTCATTCATTGCAAGAAAGTTGTATGTACAATATGTAAGAAAAGCTGTTCTTTGTCAAAAAATAGACATTTTGTTATCTGGGAAGAGAAATTCCTTGGTTTTATGCTTTATTTCATTCATGATTTATTGTAATTTCATTTAAGTTTAAGTTCATATATTATTTCATTGATAATGAACTTGTCATTTCATTTAAGACGAACATCACATTAAATTTGCATCTCTTCATTATATTTAAAATACAAATTGCCAATCATGTAACTTACAACTGTTTTACAGCTGGATGTCAATGATATTCAGTTGGTGGTTTAGATTCAAGATCCATTAATTAGTGGACTAAGAGCAGTGAGGGGAGCGTGGCCGAGCGGTTAGAGCGCTGGACTCGTAATCGTATTCTATACATCTGTCGTGGGATCGAGCCCCGGTCCCGACACGCCTCCTTGTTTCCTTAAGCAAGAAACTTTACTCTACTTGCTTCATGCTTCGAATGGCACTTAAAATGTTAAAGCTGTCGGTCCCATCTGAAGTGTTCCTGACACACTGTCGGATGTTAAAGAACGTCACGGGCTAAGCTAGTCACTTTTAGCAGTTAATTAAATCGAAGACATGAAGACCTGAAGAGTGTCCATGTATACTTAGTTTTTCCAAGTTGCACCAAAGTTATTTTTTTTTTTATAAAAGCGAGTCATTTACTTTGTGTAGCGACTTTCTTGTCACAATGATAATGTCACCATACATACTATACTACAAAAATAATATAGAATACTATAAAGCAAATAAAGATTTAAAAAAACATTGAAAATAATGTTACAAATGATAATTTATTGCATCTGGGAATAAAACAAAATCAATAGCAAACACAAACACAATTACTTTTTCTTTACCTTTTTTTAGATAGACGGAAATTCAGCATTAGCAGAACCGTATCATATTATACACAAACTTAAAAAATATATCTTACAAGTGGCTTAGTCGTACATGTAAGACACGATTTTCGTGTTCCTTGTTACTCTTTGTTTATAGGGTACTTTCCACATTTTTGACATTTCAGTTATTGTTTTATTTTAATAAACCAAAGCCATATACGGGTGTGTCTATGCCCTGGGATGTTGTTTTTTGTTCGGCAATGTTGCCATGGAAAATGGCAATTGTATTTATTTATTCACGCATTTGGCAATAAATTACAAACTTTAGTTGAACTTGGGTGAAGATATCAATATTATATGAATTCCCGTCATAACAAAACCAACAATGTTTTTTTAACAACTGCAACACTCTCCAGAATTTTAACAAATTGATGTTGATTTTAAATGATTTGTTGCCCATAACAGTCTTTGGGCTCGGATCTTTGGTTGAGAATATTCGGGCATTGTTGATTTCAACTCATTTTATGCAAAGAAAGATGAATAAATCAACAAGTAATTAGAATGAAACATACAATGATTGTCAACAAAACCTTGGTCTTCCAAATTACGTTTGACAATTTTTGCAAAAAATGTTGAACTTTCTTCACATTGTTGCTCCGCTAGCATGATTAGGATGAGAAATCAGATCACCACATTTGCCACCGCATACCGATGCCCTTCGTTTACCGGCCTATTGCCAGAAAATGATTGCTGTTGCCACAAATAGTATCTGCTTTTGCCAAGACAGACGATCAAGATTAAGGTGTATTATACAGAAATGTCGGTATAATTTGATTGTATATTTCAGCTATAACTCAATCTACATGTTTAATAATTTGTCAAATGGGATCAAATGCAGATCGTTGGCTGTGTATAGAGTGTCTCAGGTCCCTGGGAGCGGGGTCAATTACAATTAGTTATGACAATATTTGTCCAAAACTCTTCAAAAGCGGATATATTTATAACTTTGTTACGTTCAAAAACACCAGAAACAATTTGACAATATTTTGTTACGAAACATACAACAGTTTATGTAAACAGTGAAAGAAATGATTGCTAAGCATTTTACAGATCAAAAGAATAAAATTAATGTTGTTAGTCATCGGCAGTACGTACTGTGGAATTGTAGTACTCATTGAAACAACTTCCATGACTATTGACTTAAATTGGTTTCAAGTATAATTTATAAAACAAAGTTTCCTGACGCACCAGCATTTCTCAAGCTCTTGATTGACCGTGTTGGAGTCTAACTTGCACTGACCCATCAAGATTGATCACTGCCCCAGAATGTTCACCCTTAACGTAAAAGATGATCTTCAAAACAAACGATGTTACGAGCCATTTGCGTAACCTTCAGTTCTTCATCAGCCGACCACAACTTGTCCATGATTACAGATAGTCGTAAGCATGGTAAGAGAAAGTCGTGTGGGGAACCTACTTACCTGGTTCAGGAGCTACTCCGCAGACAGACCAATCAAAGGTTACTTAGCTGGCCTATCGTCTGCTAAAATCAAGGCATCGGTTCCTCATGGATCCATCTAAGGCCCATTCCTTTTCTCTTTAGGCCTTTATCCATATGTGATGACTCACCCCGAAAGGGGGGACTTTGAAGATGATATCAATTTTGATTTTATCATTTCATCTGTTACAACATCTTCTAAGATTTAAAATGACACCTTACTTGTTGAAATTGATCAAGGCGATCACATTTTACAACAGAAAATCTGCTGGAAATTCTTATTATTTTCTTTATTTTTTTGCTTCCTATTTTCATCAGTTTCTCGAAAAGTGTTCTGTCGCAAAGTCCCCCTTTTCGGGATGAGTCATCACATGATATGATTTGATTAACCAGCTCTATTTCCACGATACAATGGAGCTGAGGTGTGAGCGTCTACCTATCGCACGCCTGGGACAGAACCACATCACAACTCAGCTGACATGACTGAAGGGCGATGTTTTTGCCCGCAACATCGGTTTACTCCGACTAAGTACTTCCAGTGCTGGACATTGGTATATATTTTGTCATATTAGCCAGTCGGGCAGATAACTTTCCAAAGTTACCCGTTCTACAATAAATTTACCTGCCCGAATTTTAGCAATTGAAAAAACAAAACATCAGTAACCCCTAAAAAGTTTGAAATTTCCTAGAAATTGCGCAAATCTGGTAGGTTTTTTTTAAATAAATCTAACTCAACATTTTGAGAAATTTGGTATAATGGTTCCCCTTTTCTTGAAATTTGGTATGGGGGCATTTCAATTTCCCTAGTGGCACGCCCTTACTCAAACTAAATTAGATGTTGTTTATTTATTTAAAATGGACTCAACATATAATATAGTAAAATCCAAATTGCTTTCATAAAAATCTTAAAAAAACATTTTTATCCAGAAAAAAATCTTAAAAATCTACTTGGTGGACAATTGTCTATCTTTGTCTGGTCAAAGGTAGACAATTCTTGAAAAAGTTCATTTTCTAAGATTTTATAAAGGCAATTTAGAAGTACTTTTAGATTATATACAAATAATTTTACCCGCCATGTTGGGCAGGTAACTTAAAATTTTTACCCTCCCGACACCAAAGTTACAAAACACTGGCTAATGTCCAGCCCCTTCAACATCATGTACAAGTGTGGTCGTCTGGATTAATTATGATCTGAAATTCCGAACAGGGCCAAATCATCGCGGGGATAAAGCTTTCATAGGCAAAAATGGTAGGGTAATCATGGTAATGGAACCTATGCATGAGGTTCGACATTTTTTATTCTTCATGGACTATTGTTCACTTCAGCATTTTATTAAAAAGATCATGATGATTACAAGTGTTGCGGTGAAACACGAAATGTTGTTGTCAAACAAATTTGAGTCCAGAACCTTTATAGCAGACGATACAGCAAATTATAATAAGGGAATATTTTTGAAAGGAGAAAGACGATTGTCTCAACTCTATGTGGTGTTCTTGAAGTAGAGCTCAAATCTTAATCTTGCTGACTATCTCATCTGACTATTAAAAAACCCTTGACAATTATTCTACATGTAATTGTTAAGCTGGTATTGGCCACAAATCATAGAATGAAATAGATTATAATTCAGGACTTTTAACAAACACAAATCAACGAATAACGAAGAGCGGCGAATGGAAAATCCTGTACTGTACGTCAGTATTCCATGATCTACATCGGCAACACATAATGTGTGTTACTTTACTTCACCCGCGTATAACCGAGGACCTTAAGGAAGGTCGTTCATAACTTATTTTACGGTCGAACTTAACTTCGTTGCTTTATTTTCATTAATTGTCTTGTAAACAAACATCAACGTTATGTAACTTAGAATACGTAATTCTAATTCTGCGAGCATTTACCTATATTACATTTTTGTATAATTTGTTATGACACTCAAATGTACATGCAGTAATTAACAGCATTGTAAGCTAATGTACTTCGGTGACATCTGGTACTTAAACAGGATATAGATACAATGTCCAAATTATACTATGACGGAATAACTGACCTTGCTATAAAAATACGTTGGCTGTATTAATTGTAAAATTGTAAATGTATCATGATTATGGAACATAATAGATCATAAATCTATTACCTACATGTAGAAATTAAATTAAGCTATAAGCTTTTCCATACAGGGGCCTTCCCACTCTTGTATTGACCTTAAGATGTTTAAGTTACTACTCCAGGGTTAATACAACTTGCGTGACTTAATATGAAGCTATTGACATCAGAAGGAGAGACTGTATACCCGAATCCAATTCATATCTAACACAGAGCCTTGCCCATTGTGCAAGGAAGCGACACGTAAGTTTCATGTTCTTCGAGACATCGAGGAAGAGCATGTCAGAATGTATTCCCTCTCTACCTTTCTCCACATGGAGATTGCATGGACGTCTTCGTACTGGTGTTAGTTGTCAGTACGAAGGATGATGGTGACGACAACGGCGACGATGATCATGAAGATGATCACATAGTGACAATGATGATGATGGTGATAGACTGGTGATAACAGGTCTATCCTAGCCTCGGTTTGAGGCTTTCGGGCTAGGATAGTATAAATTATGAAATGTGTTTTTGTTTGTTTTGTTTTTCTTAATTACTTTATTACTTGTTTTCTCTAAAAAATATCTCAATATACAAGTGCCTTACATTGCCTAAGGATTCCAATTCTAAATAATACATAGGCCTACTACTATCACAAGCATGAAAGATCTTTCCTGCTGGTGCGACAACGAATGTTTTCATATCTGTTCAATGTTATGTGTTATTAGGTTTCTATTCCTGTGTCCATATGATCCAGCCAGCCTATGGAATCATATTGTGGTATAAATTTGTTACTATAGCGAACTGGAATAATAAGGGAACTTTGAAATTGAAAGCAACATCTTGGTCATGAATACAACATTATGTTTTTACTATCGCCAGCCCGCAAAAGGCCTCAAATTGAGGCTAGGTCTATCCAATCATGGGCATCAAAGAGAGTAAGCTGATTGTTTACATACTGTACCACAACCATTAAAATTGTATTTATACACAACATTAACTTACATAATCCGTTGTAACATCTGCGTGTTAAGACCTGATTATCAGTTTCTATTTTGATATCTGGGCTAGGTTTCATTGCTTATTTTGAGACAAAATTAGAAGTTATTATTTTTGCTTAATGATCTTAATAGGCAGGTAAATGACACTTTATTGTCTTTTAATACTGGTATATTTTTATATCTTTTCAAACTAGCGTTAAACTATAGTTGTCAGCGTTCTTAACCTATTAGATATCATTCTTTTGTGAAAGCTAGGTTGTTTTTAGATGAATATACCAGTATTTTAAATAAAACAAGTTTTATTGATTAAATGCTTTATGATTCTTATCATTTTTGGTTAAATGCATACAAAATATGAAGATAGTTGGTAATATTGAGTTTTATTTTAATATCCAGGTGTAATAGGTTTTCAAAGTTATGATATGTTTAATATATCAATTAAAGCTGTGTGTATTGATCCTTTTAGGACATGAACTAGACCGATAACAAATAACATGAATAAGTTAACATCGTCTGTGTTTGTTATTCAAAAGCTCAAAATGGCGGCAGGAGAAATAATCTAATTTAGATATCAATTCACAACCAAAAGGTGAATCTACGGTTTTAGGTATTTGCTTTGGTCTAACTTAATCCCTGTTTTTATTCATTGAAACAGCAAAGAAAACTCGAGGAAGGAAACATAATGTAAATAAGCAAAATATTAAGCAATTTAATTTCCTTTAAATTATGCACAATATGCATAGAGTGTGCGATACTAAATTATGTAGTTTTTGTTGATTTATATGAAGTATATTTTTGCTATAAATACTAATGATATTAAAGAAATACCTTTTTTTGTATATATTGCTTTTTAAATGTTACCATTGTAGGTAAGAATCATATTCTATTAATTACATAACATACCTATTTATCATTTAAAACTGTACCGTAAAGTATTCCTTCCAATCGACATCAATAATATGCCTTACGAAAAAACATATACAGTATCCAATGTATCTGGGAAGGAAAAAACTAAAAATACTTAAGTTTTTCTCTTCCCAGATTGCATATATTACAACTTTCACTCATTGTCATACCTTCGAATTATCCTCACTTACACCATGTAAATAGTATGCTTACACATGATGCTTACACATATTAGAATTAACAGGTTTTACACTTGACTTGTTAGAACGGAAATGTCTATTTGTAGACATTGGTACAATATCAATATCTGTAAATAGCAAGGTTGTTACTGGCATGAATTATTAATCAGTTAAAAAAAAACATAAACGTTTTCTTAGATTCATATTGACTATTCTATTCAACCTTTTGCATTTTATTTGATTTAAGTCGCATAACAGTTTTCAAAACAGTCAATTATTCATTCACTGAAATAAATTTAGTATTATAATAATTATAGTGAACAGTCGTACACCAAAAGCAAAACTGTACACTTTGATTTACTCTATAAGGTAGAACTATTCGACCAATGTCTTATGTTAGTAAATCATTAGGTATTTACATGTAAATAGTAAGGGTTCATTTTGATTGTGTACGTATTCTTTTTCTGATTATATTTTTCCAATATAGCTTTTATATAACCAAACTCCGGCAAACAATCAAACATCAAAACACACAAACAAACAAACAAAAAACAACAACAGCAACAACAACAAACAAACAAACAACGATAATGAATACACACATTGAATAAACATATATTAGGATGTCAAGTTTAACAAAGATAAGCGAGTCTGAACGTCACAGTTGAACCTAAAGTCCCAAACTATTTATTATGACAATCGAGGTCAGTTGCTCAATACTCAATATGCGACTCGTCACATTGAAAAGCACAATGTTGCTGCAAACGAAAATTAAGAGATTTAAGCTGAATTTAAAAAGAAAACAATTTAAAAATGCCATTTTTTGTCGTAACTTCAAAAATTAATGACCAATTTTTCGTATTTGCTATGTATATTTTGTCAAAGAAAGTAACATTGGATTGTACCCTTTGATATGGCGGATCACATATATATACACTAACTTTAATTAAAATACCGTAGGTCAGTAATGCCATTATAGATCACACGGTTCAACGATATTTTTGAATGTTTATTGCTCAAAGCAGTAGCAAACTTGTGTAGGAAACTGTGTACACAACTAAGAGCGTTGCTAATGCCAATTGTATCGAGTTCTTCTAGTCGGATGTAGAATCCTACACAGATCATAGGTTAATTTGCTCTGAGGGGAAAAAGAAGAGTCGGTCAGCCGTGCATAATTTTATTTTGAAATAATTTTGTTGCCAACTTGATGTGATCCGAAAAACCTTAATAATCTGTATAAAAGCATATTTTTTTGCGATTTTCATTAATTACCGAATTTAAAAGTTGATTTTTTTATTTTAAGATAGTTTCCAAAATGAAAATCTGATTAAAAAGTAACTGATAGCCATTTTATTTTCATTTCTTGCAATTAAACCAAATATGAACGTATTTGCTACATGTACATCAAGCATTTGCAAAATTTGCCTTTGATTTTTCTAAGAGTCTTTGCACAAGGCTAATAAAATTGGGGTAATTTGTGTACTATCGCATGAGCAAGGTACAATCTGACCAACATAGAGTATTTCACACCTGAAAAAAGCGTGCCAGGCAGTCAAAGCAATGAACTGTTTACGATGTCATGTCAGCAAGCAATCGCATTAACAACGCCTACTTGGTTTGCCTTTTTCACCTCTACCAGAATAGTTGACAGAAGTTAGCAAAATAAATAACTATTGGTATCATAAATGTCAAAGATATCACTTATTATTGTTATGACAGAAGTGGACAGAAGTGGACAGCGCAGTCTGTAACAGGACGTGTCTCAAGATTAAGAGGATGAAGGTTGGATCTTAAATCGGAACGTTTTCTTCTGCATCACGACCAGACTGCTCAATTTTCACCAGCAATGAAGATCTGCAGATATTTGCCAATGGAAATACAAAAATATCTTGTTTTAAGGAATAAAATGGCATAAGATGCATGAATATTAAATGTTTTAATTCTGGATGAGACATTTTCATTGCATACTCACATAATGGCGACCGAAGCTCTGACGGAGACAGCTCAAATGTTGAGCTCGTCTACTGATGATACCACAGACACATTGCATGTTATAACGGGAGGGATTCCTTACTGTAACCCCATCAGCAAGTCCGATGCTACTGTTTGGATAATTCTGTTCATTATATCGGCCATAGCTCTTGTGATTTCATGTTTTATAAATATTATATTATGTTGTCGAATTCGAGGAAAGGAAGTTAAAGTAAGCAAGATTTTATTGCTTTGTAAGCGAAGAAATTATGACATTGAGAAGAATGAATACTCTGCAGTACCTACAAAGGTACCAGTGGGTAAGACAACTTGCGGTACTGCAATCAAGCAATCGGAAAGTGACTACGAGATGCCAATGAGCATCAATGCTAAAATTGCTAGATCGTTTACTTTCCCAAGAACAGCATTGGAAGCAGAAGCTCAATCATGCAGTGATCCAGATTTACTCAAAGTTCCTGACAATGAGCAAATTGAGAAAGAAATACTAGCTGGATCTGTAAAGGCAAAGAGGCGGATATTTGAAAGTGGCGATAAAAATGCAAATTTGTCTAGTTCGGCTTCGAGCCTCAATGTGATTAAATCTAACTTGGAAGTTACCTGCTCGAGCTCAAAGGGTTCGGGTCTTGATGATGCGGGTACGCGTCGTGATTCAGCGCCTGAAGATATGGCACCTGCGCCATATGAGATGGTGCATTTTAGAAAGAATAGCTTCAGAGGTAAAAAGGAATTGAACAAGAAACCTCAGACTGAGCGTTCTGCAGATAAGGTTCATAGTACTGTGTTCATTCAAAAAGATGGAACAATGGAAATAAAAGTAGCAGATAATGATGATGGTGATGGTCGGAGGTCTTCTATACCAAAAAACGAACCACCCCCTCTCCCGTATGATAGGATAACCTATCCAACTCGCAAAAAGGAACGGCAATGTAGGGTTATGTAATTGGATCAGTACCCAGACATGGATCGGGGACAGGGTGCCCCGGCGCGGTCATTGTGCCTTCTTGCCTTACACACACAGGGCCTTAAAACTATTAGAAGTTCATATAAGTTCCAAGTTAAATGGATTTTAGACTTGAAAACTGAAATTTTATTTTTATAACTTGTGTACTTTCCTGTATCTATTGGGCTTTCTTTCCCATGTCCAATGTTGAGTGTCGTACAATTGGTACAATACTTTTAAACCTCGCTGTATGTACTGGACTGTAAAAGATGTTGACAAATCTGAAAAATGATAAGAGGACTTCTAAAAAGAGTACATCATAGCACAAAAGGCACAAGACAAAACCATTCTATAAAACAAGGAATACCGTAACAAGGCCTATGCTAAAGGTACATTTTGAACAAATTGATTTGGTCAGTATCATCATGATCATAAATCCCACATGAATCAATATATTCAACAGAGCAAAGTATACTGGTACATGTATAGGGACCTTCAATTTAAACAGGAGAGGTCCCCTCATTCAGTTGAGCGACAAAACATCAGACTTTTACCAATTATTCTGTCCCCTGGATCGTGTCCTACGCACTTGTTATTACCTCTGAATATCGTAAGCAATATAATGGCAATCATGGATATATACAGGTACAACGCAATCATTGGAGCTTATTGACAATGTTGACATTGATTTAAACAAACATTTCAGTTATTTTCATGCATTGAAATTTCGAATTTTATGATTCTGTCCGTTTGGATAAAGTTAGATATATGAATGTACTAATGACTCATTATCACATAAGAATAACAGTGATAAGAAAGGAAACGGCTGATTGATGGTGCTGCGTCCAGGCTAAGCTGGACACTAAAATGGACTTCGGTCAGTAATATTTTTAACTACTAGTATTATATACTACCGCGTGCCCCAGAAAAAACTTCACGTAGTAAAATTGTTGTTTCGTTTTCAATCGGCAGTCTAATATAAAAGTTACCTAAACGCTTCATCAATATGATATCTTTAAGTAATTGTTTGTCAAATTTCGGGTTCCAATTTAACCCGGGAAATAAACACTGATATTCAAACTATGCATACTTAAATGTACGCTGAGAAAAAAAATAAACCGTTAAAGAAGCGTGCTTTCTTTATGCGACATCGAAAATCATGAAGTTGGAACAAGCAAAATTACGCACAAATATGTGATATGGCATTAAATCCTGTTCAAAGATTGTGAGATTTTTATGGGACACACAGTACATAGCATTTGAGTTGATAAGTATGTGTGTGTTGGAGATCAACGCTTGTTTTGTTGTTATGATAC
>JXSR01S003615.1:34588-48721 GCA_000969725.1 Ophiothrix spiculata
CTGGCTTAGATTTGGTTGATATATTGATTGAAAATACAGTGGAAACTATAACAAAATTGCTGGGAATTATATAAGGGATTTATAAACATTTATATACCTCATGGCAATAATAGAATATTATTTTTGTTTGTACCTTTGCAACATATATAGCAACATTCAGATTTGTTCAAATTTGCTCACGTTAAAGCTAAATTTACCTTGTCAAAACTTTGCAAGCTAGGAAGGATCTTTTATCTCTACAGAACAAGAAATAGGATACGTATTCATGTTATATGGCATTCATCATCTAATCCAAATATAGCTCTGTGTCAATCACACGATCCCCTTGTGAATAACTGACCCTGTCAAATGTCATGCCCTGTCTTATTATATACCTCCAGAGAGATTGTCACGATTTGTTTTGAACAATCAGGCAGGAACTGCAGAATTTGCTTCTTCATATGTTATAAAGATACCCTTCTCAGGGTAGGAGGGGTAATTGTTTAATTCATGTTAGTGCATAGTATCATGGGGCGGCATACAGCTATAGCAGCTTTGAAGACTGTGTCTTTTATGTGTTTTTAGCGCTATAGAGTCGTATTGTAAATAAGTCCCGCCTATTTAGTTCCGATTAACATTTAGGAAGGAAGATTAAAGCCATATATACAGTATTTGATCAGGAAATTGAAACAAACCTTTCAAAATCTGGGTCAAACAAGAAAAAATAGCCAAAATGGAGTTGTTAATAGGTATCTACTATGGCATTAGTGGATATAAATCCAATATGTATCTTGATTTTAAGCTTGTGTTTTATGGAGATTTTCCTGTTTTTAAGAGTTTGCTGTTTACTTGATGATGATGAGGTTTTTGTAATAGATCATTCAATTTCCACGTGGATGATGAATTCAGCAGGTTTGGTGAATATGGGATTTCATTCAAAGATAGTGTTTTGTTGTTTACATCAGGTTTACATTCACTTTGATTCTTAGGTTCCAATGCATTGTGGGAATGGATATTATGAGCTCAAAATTTTAGCAAATTAGGCCCCTTCATAATCCAAATATGCATCAGAATTGAAAAATTGTTGGATAAATCACATGCATGCGTAATATAGGCAAAGATGTTGTGATTATTTTGATACTGTTTTTCTTTTGATGCCGGTCTTGTGTTGGTGTCTGTCTCAAATAAAAGCCATATTGTTTTGTCTCCAGTGGCCAACCTGCCAGTGGCTTGTCTAAAATAGCATAATGAGCAAGGAAGCTAACAGAGACTGATCTTTCAGTGTTCCTTTGCAAATTAATTTTCACACACATCTTGATCAGATGTGACACACACACATTATTATATGATTTTCATGCCATTGCATTTTAAGATGTGCTTTAATAGTTTTTTCAAACAGTTGCAACTTCGCTTTCACTTTCTTTTTTTCCCTCCCATTTTTGGAACCTCATTCTTTTCCTTTTACTTTTTGACCCGCAAACCTCTGTTTGGCCATCTCTCACACCTGTTGCTTTTTTGACCAGTTGTTGAAAATGACGTTCTCCTAATATGCCATCTGTAGACATGATGATAATGCAGTTTTATTCATTTGTTTTTGTGTTGTAGGAGTGTCCACCTCACATATTTATCTGGCATCTCTCACAAACACATTTGAATTTTTATTTATAATAACATTGTGTGAAAATCACCTAGTTCCTGTCTAATCTAGGTTAAGTGTCTAGTGATTTTATATGATTTCTCTTTTGTAAGGAACATTTACTTAAAAACACAATCAGAGCTTGTCAGTCAGTTTCCTGTTGCAGACTGCCCTAGCTGCTATATGTACGATTAAAGTTCTCAATATAAACATTCGCAATATATTTGAGCATAATTTGTCGCTAGCAGTTAGGCCGCACATCCAACAACCAAGATTTGCTGTAGTGTTTGTTGATGTATCCTTTCGTTCACAAGTAAGAGCAAATATCTATTAGCATTGAATGAAATGTGTTAGATGCAGATAGAAATTGAGTCAGCAAATGTCTCTCAAAGCAGTCTATTCAAGCCAGGGAGTAAAAGAGCAAGCAAATGTCTAACATGTGAGCGAATGTGTTTGGACATGTTGCCTTACTGGCGAGAGTTCGGAGTTGCATGTTGCAGAGTTGTTATGACATCCATTATTTCCAGCGTGCAGTCTCACCCTAACTGGAACTGTAGATGAATGTCTCTGCATAGAACACCAAGCTTCATATTTTCTTGTAGCTAGATCGTGTCTGTCATTTTCCTTATGTATGGTTGCCACAATACTATGTTGGCTGTACTAGTAGCAGGCAGGCTGCAAACTGGAGCTTTCTCCTCTTGATTTTAGTTGATATTTCTTAAGGGTCACCATGGGGTGTGTTGTTGGATGTGTCTTTTTCAACTGTTGAAGAGCTGCATATCCATGATTGGGAGCCACAAAGCTGTATTTGCAAGGCAACAATCCCTAGGTCAAAAGGTTACAAGACCCTATGGTGCATTCAAGATGAATGATCTACTACAAATGTGTATAAGATCTATCATCTGGAAAGACCAAGGAACTAATCTAGGGGAATCTGGACTTGCTGCCATTTTGATTTGACTGCCGTGTAAATCCTATGGGATGGCGGTTATCTTGGATTGTTGCTCATGGAGGGCGAGTTATTGTACCTTCGGCATTTTACGTCTCAGCTTGCCACTCTTCAAGAGTCTTCAAAAGGATTAGCGGGAAAATTGGCATATTTGATAAGAACAACTCGCAATACATGCTACTTGAAATGCAGCCATGGTTTGCACTTGAAACAAAATGTACATATGTGTCAAGTGAAGATTTATGCGATCTGTCTGGATATTAGGCCCAACTCCAAATATGGAGGTACAATAACTCTGCTCCATGAGTGATACAAGATGGCGGTGAGTCCAGATTCCCCTTTAAAATTTCCTTGGGAAAGATCCATTGGGTCTGAAATCTGTTGTTCTTGGGATTGTTGAAACGCATACATGACCTTGTGGCTCTCAACTCTCGATATACGTATAACAATTATGTGTAGTCTGTTATCCCTTTCATAGTCTAAGATTTAGCATTGTTAAACAAAACACTCTTCACTGTATCTAGGAGAGATTAATTCTGGTACAAATTGTTTACTTTAACCATCTATTACCCAATCTTTTAAAGCGTGCGACAAATAGAATATGGCTAATACATATACACCGCTTAACCACATACCAATGCATACTGCTATAAAAGGGTGCTGTGGCGTAAGACAAGATAATTGCAGGATTAACATGTTTTCCAGTTTCTTCCAAGAACTCGCATATTGTTTTGAGAATGAACTCATTGTGACAACATATGACCATTTTTTTATTTTTATATTTCTGTTGTTGTTTAACAATTCAACAGGTATTGATCTTTATTGATGAGTCCACATCAGTTTTTTTTTCTTTGAAACATGTGTCATTGACAATACGGTGGCAGCTTTGCCCAAAGGTTAATTCATGTATGACTCTGACGAGTGGGTGCTACTGCATTGCAAAACAATTCAGATTTTCTTTGAAATAACAAAAGTTTGATTTCAAAAATTAATGCAAGTCTATAAGAATTGTTTCATTTTTAGGAAAAGGAACATGTCTGTCAGTCTGAGTAGACGTTTTCTTGAAAATGTACAGAAGTCTTTGAATCATTCAGAAATGTATCACTTCCTTAACGTTCAGAATAACGTTAATTTTGCCATTTATGATTGATCTGAAACATAATGAATTAAAATTGGATTCTTGGGTCTTTATACCAGGTTTTCACTTATTTATACACCAGGCACATGTTTTAACTTTAGGCTTGTACCCTACTCTATCATGGTTATGCTTATCTATTTATTTAAAATAATTACAGATAAGTTGCTATTGGCCAGAAAATATGGAAGCTATAGATAATGATTTAATCCATAACTTAGTCTTAACAAGTCATAGGATTTAGTC
Organism: Ophiothrix spiculata; assembly: GCA_000969725.1. Classification (NCBI taxonomy): domain Eukaryota; kingdom Metazoa; phylum Echinodermata; class Ophiuroidea; order Amphilepidida; family Ophiotrichidae; genus Ophiothrix; species Ophiothrix spiculata. Next base: position 38,534 of record JXSR01S003615.1, read on the forward strand.
CAAGCTTCCTTATATGTCTCACCTTTAAGATATTGCAAGTTTTTGATCTCTGACAGGAAAAGGGAAAGTTACTATTTAATTAGCAAATGAGTTGATGAATAATTTTGCTATGATCAGATTAGTGGTAATTGGTTTACCTTCAAACGTACCCAAGGTCTTTGAAGGGAAGTTTCCTTTCACAAGTGAGTCTATAAGCTGACACATCACCCCATGGACTGATTAAGGAGATGTTGGCATTGAGAGTGGAAAGTTTGAATCCCCTTAGTGGTGTTTATAGAGTTCTTGATCAAGGCATTCACTCTCATGCATGCTCTTCTCAAAGATGAAAGATGTCAACTGGGATGGTAACAGATTTACTGTGAAGGAGGTGTGGTAACTCTCTCAAAGTGGATCCCTCATATCGCAAGTGTGGCATTTGTACTAATTGATTTGAAAGAGACTGGATAAGCAAAACTCGTGTATAGACTTACAAAGACTGCTTGCCTTGGCCATTTGATTTCATGAAATTTTGAAATTTCATTCAATACATACATTTGTCATGTGTAAAGACACATGTTAGCAATCATCCAGGTTGGTTATATTGGTTTAAGTCGAGACCTTGTCCTTGACACTAGGTGATGTATACACTCTGTCACGTTCTGTTTTTGTAGGAATCTTGTTGTCAGTTGCTGTAAACATTTCTTTGAGGAAGTCCAAACTTGATTCTATTATAGGCAGCACTGAATGACCCTATAAGTTATATGAGTACTACATTATGTGGGTTTATATAGAGCATACATGTACTTGAAAACAGAAAACAAGCAATACACAAGCAATGTTGTAAGCAGTATTTAAGCAAGCAATATGGTAAATGATATATAAGCAAACAATATGGTGAGCGATATGTTAGCAAGCAATATGGTGAGCGATATGTTAGCAAGCAATATGGTAAGCGATATGTAAGCAAGCAATGCGATAAGCACATGTATTTGGCTGCAAATATAACGAATCGAGCAAGGTTTAATTATTTTATCATGGATTTAAACCTAGCACTTCCATAAAATTTTAAAATAATCTAAGCCTTGATGATCTTTATACGTTTAGTATCGATTGATTGAGCCCATATTTATTGATCGAGCTCTAAATATTTAATTAACTCAGAGCGAGAGCAATAAACATTCGGTGTAAATCATCCAATTTTATCATTATCCTGGATCAGATCCGTTTTTTTTTTTAAATTTTGACATCCTAAAGTATGATAATGATAAATTTTATATAAATGTAAATGCCCAAATTGAATAGTAAATGATAAACTGTTAGAATTGATGAGTTCATTGAAGTCTGTGCACAGTGATTGCATGTATAGCACCTGTTGGAATAAACACAAGTAAGAAAAACAAGAATTGTCACATGTCACATAGGCAATTATAAAAAGATGGCAGTTAATTCTGTCATAATTGAGTTTGAATCACACAGAGAAATCCAAACTTGCTCTTAAGTGTTGAAGCTTGCATGCTAGCTGTTTTAGTGTACAACAGGACACTGTTCATGTTACAATCTTCTGCAAACTGTTTGGACACTCTCCTCGCTCCCCTTAATCAATGTTGAGTATTTTAGACATACGTGTACACAACATTGATTCAGGAGGGGCGGAAGGAGTGGGATTGGAAAAGTTTTGTAAATGGTAACAACTTAAGTTTTCTATAAGATCACACAAGCAATTTTACTTGATGGCCAACTTTTTTATTGCCATTGTGTGCAAAGCACAAGTGTCCCAAAAAGTTTTGCAGAAGATTGTACTTTCCCCAATAGAGGCCCTGCATGTGACGTAGAAAACCGTGAATATGGCAGATTGCTCAAATGCATTCAATAAAAGTCAAGTGTGACCATTATCAAACATATCATATTGTCCCATCAATAAAATGCACCATTATCAGTAGGTTAATTACAGTATTTTATTGAATGGACTGCGATACACCATATTTACGGGAAACGTCATCAGTCCAAATCCTTTGTTTGATGTCAAACGATAAAAGCATGCAAGGCCTGATAATTGTCTTTCCACTTTGTTGAATTGCTTAGTATAACAAACGACAATTAAGAGGGCTATTTAGTGTTGTCAAGTTGCAGCATCGTGATCAACAGTTCAATTTTGCACTTAAGAGAAGCAATTCCATGGTTGAATGTTATCCAAAATCCCATTTATGAGAATCCCAGTAAGCAGTTTTAACTGTATTTGAAACCATGGTATCATGTAGACACAATCGTCTAGCTGGCAATTCGTCCTACAAGAGTTCAATTTATTGAACAGTTTATTAGCTGCGTACTTAAAGCATGAGGACATCTGTGCCTTGGCAATTAGTAGAGAAATACATTAAACATTTATTTGTATTTACCAATATTATATAAGGATGTATGTTTTACACACAGTGAAAGAAAAGTGACATCAACACATTACATAAGATTTTGTAGCATTAGGAGTGATACAAAATAACTTCTGATGATAGCGCTTTTTTGACAGATCCAATTATACATCCGTGTGTTAAGGAAGACTTTGTTCGATGTGTTTAAAGATAGCAGGAGTGTGTGTTTTCAAATATGTGTTGAGGGTTACTTAGTACTAATACTATAGACCAAACAAAAATCCAGAGTGCAGGGCCCCATTATCTGTAAATACAATACCTACCCTGGATTTTTGTTTACATTGTCCAATACATTTTTATTTTGCCTATAGTTTTGTAGTCATTAGACTTGTGTTTGTGAGATTGTGCTTGTTTAGCAGTTCAGAAGACAAGTCGTATTTGTCAGAGATGTGCTGATATAAATTTTATAGTTATTACTTGTGCATGCTTCTTGCTTAATTTTTCTGGTAGATTAAGTAGACTGCTTTCATACAATTTTGGGCAAACTCCTGAGGAGGGTACTATAGCATGCTCCCTCTGATGCCCTACATCCCTTCCAAAGTGAGCACCATAGCACACTCCCTCTGACGCCCTTGGTTAGCTAGAATAAAGATTAAGAGAAAAGAAAAACACCTTAAGAATGTTTTTGAATCATACATCATATCTGTGCTAACTCAAAATGAGAACAAGGTGTCAGGTTAGGAAATGACACATACAATAAATAACGGCATTACCAGGCAAAGCAATTGTTTTGTATCAAAATCTGAGAAACACAAATTAGGTTTAATGGTCTTGCGGTTTGAATTATATATACGACTTGCAAATACAAGTGCACCATTCACCAATGTCAAGTGTCATTGAAATGCTTCTCGTTAAACGTAACTGAATTAATTGAATTCAGGTGTGTGTCATCACCAGCTAATAGTCAGTCATTGAGAGTGTTTATAGATTCTGACAGTAAAGTAGCCTTTAAAGACTTCCTGAAGTTGTCCATAAGTGTTAGAACCTGAAGTTGTCCATAAGTGTTAGGCTTCTATGATACTGAAATCTGAATGATCCTGCCCACTTGAGGATATTTTGAGAATTTTGTTTGAGAAATGTGTTTTGCTTCTGATACAAATGCAATTTACTAATGAAAATTATTGTTTATTGTATTTCTATCAAATTCTTTACATTTTGACATTGCCAGTATGATAGCCAGACCCAATGTACCCAATTTTTGTATTTTAGAAAATTTTGCCCCCAAAGCATCCAATTCCTCCCTAAATTGGGTGCTTTTTCTAGAAAAATGATATAGAGATGGGTTGCAGAATCATGCATTTCGAGGTATAGAGATGGTCAAAATTCTTAAGTCTACATTTAGCATTCTCGTACAAATATTTTCTTATACCCCCAGGCACTATTCATTAGGCAAGTTTCAGCAGTCATATCGCACAAATTAAAAAGGAACACAAATAGCGCATATGTGGGCTGCGACGACGAATGGATATGTAATTGTCGTGTTTACAAGAGAGTAGTTGAGAAATCAAACCTACAATCTTGGCCAAAATAGTTGGGACACTCGTTACCTCCCGCTCCCCTGTGCAATGGTGATAAGGTGTCTGGTCCATGAAAGATCTGCCCAAAATTTTCTAGTAAAAATCGGCATGAATGATATTTTATCGATGTTGAACCGATTTTTATTAAAATAAAAATTGGGGGTCACTGGACTCGTTTTTGCATGCGAGTCGTTTTAAAAACAGCATTTTTGGAGGTTTTTTTGGAAAAATTAGTACAGGGATCTATGGAAAATGTGGCGCGAGTGACATTATTTAGTGTTGATTCAAAAACCTCCCCAAAAAATTGTTTGTCATTTTTTTTCACAAAAGTTGCGCACAAGTATGTTCTTTCAAATAAAACAATAAAAATTGGGGGTCACCGAACTAATTTTCCAGAAAAATATTAAAATATGGCAATTTTTAGCTTCAAAGCACTATACTCAGAGTATATGCGCATGTGTATTGCGGCACTTACCAACTTGGAAACTAGAAAACCAGACACCTTAAGCATTATATATTGACGAGCGTAATGTGTGATATGTTCTTCACAACATTGAATGGTGGGGGAGGTTGGTCCTAGGGCAGGTGGGAGAGAAAGTCCTTGCAAACCTTGTACCCACACTCTATTGCACTCATAACTATATCATTGTCATTAAAGTGTCCCAGGTATTTTTGGTCAATATTGTAGTTCCTTTCGAAGTCATCATTTCTGTTATTTGTCGTTCATACTATATCTGGGCATTATTGCCATATCTGAAATAACTTTACATAACAAAAAGGAACATACATGACAAAAACAGGAACAATTACACAGACCCTGTTATCTCATGCAAAAGTCCTTGCTGGGTTGGGACAGCATGCCATGTTCGTAGACAACATCTATGATAAGCTTAACAAACAACATGATTTAATGTGCAGGATATGACAAGGACCCACCCCACCAAACAAGTACCTGGGCACTGTAAAGCATTATGTGGAGAGTCGGGAAAGAACGGAAACTGATTGTCAGTTTTATTTGCCAAATGTTCTGTTAGATTTTACTTTAATGGTAGTGTGCAGCACAGATTTATTGTACCAGTTCATATTAGACTGTAAGAACTTTCAAAAGAATTCTTTTAAGTGGTCATGAGTATAATAACTATTCAACTGTTTTATTTCTTTAGTAGTGATTGAACACTCTTGCTGAACTTGAAGGGCTTGTAAATTATAGATATAAAGTACTGATTTATGTTCCAATATTTTGGTGATTGAGCACTGTTAATTCAACTTGAATAGTATTATTACACCTCCCTCTTTTATTGGGATTGATCCCTATCACTTGGGTCACAATCCATCTCTCAAATAGACTTCGGCATGTGTCTTGAAATTGTCATTTGCAACTAGGAAAGGATACATGGCAATATAGCACTCACAGATTAACACTTATTTGATTTAATATCCTCTATTGTCACCATTACCTGTACAGCAGTCTAACAGCTACAACTTTGGCATATTTGTATGACATTTTAACATTTTATGGACACAGTTTTTGCAAAAAGCCACTTTTAGAAAAAAATAAAAATTAGTACAAAATGCCATTTGTAGCCAGTTGCATGAAGTATTTTGACAATAGCTTTATATATCACTCATCTTCAATAAATTTCATAACCTTGCATTAGAACTGCATTATCTTGAGGTAACTATTTATTACACCGTGTCTGAAAATAAACGGTAATATACTAGACATATTATGTAAGCTGAAAATGACCTCAAATATTATTGCTAAGGATATCGTGGGCAGACAATTAAAAAGTGATATGAATGTGAAGATGATCTTATCATAACTTGATGCTCTCTCAAGGTTTTAATGTTTTTAATATATGTCATTTTGCATAAGTGTTTATCACTATCAGAAGGTCAATGGTGAAGTCCTTTTTTTAAAGTTGCACCATGTTAAAAACTCAAAACTCATCAGTTCTAGCACACAGGATTTTCTTCCGTTCTGGACTTTTCCACAATGCCAACAGGTGTGATTTTGCTTAGCAGCTGATTAAATAAATGTTACGTTCATCATAAATTTGCAATGATTATAAATAGTCACAACTTCTATCCCCCCCCCCCAAGAAAAAACCCACACAATTAGAAATGGAAACATTGGGCACTACATGGAAATGTACAGTATATGTTAATGACCTTATACAGTTTTACATGACGGCAGTCCAATAATATGGCTAAACTGCAGCTGGAGAAGCGGGATTCGAATCCAGCACCTGGCTCACCCGATCCCATGCCAAGCAATACTAAACAACCGAACAGGTGCTGCCAATTAGGTAGCAATGCCGTGCTCATACCTATCTACCATCTATGTTGTGTTTAGACTTAGGCTTAATTCTTGAGTTCTCTCCAAGGTGTTTTGGTTCTTGAGTTCTCTCCAAGGTGTTGTGGAGTATGTAGTAGCGTAAGGGTTAACAAAAAAGGTGTTTTTTTTAATTGTTTTTTACCAGTGTTAAGGGTTGTAATTGATATTGCGGTACTGACCATTTGGATGTTGTAGGCAGATAGTATGTATTTAATATTTTGTGATTCTATCAGAAACAAAATATTAATAAATATCAAAAAACTTGATGCAAATAATATGAAACTGTAACCTACGTATATTTTTATTATGTCTTCCACAGATTTGTACCTTTTTCTGGTCAGCTGAGATTATTAGACGTGGGCAGCTGCTTCAATCCGTTCTTAGACTACCAAGAATTTATCGCCGTTGGAATAGATATCTCTCCCGCAGTACAGGTACAATAAATCTCCACTTTTCCATGTCATGCAAACTGTAAACATATTTTATTTTGTGAGGGACTTTTAACAATATTTTGCAAGAAGTTAATGTTTGTTATTTTTCCAAGTTGTTTTTCATGACAGCATTGTTAAATCACAAAAGAATTCTTTGGCAAACACTTGTCAAATAGCAAAATTAAGTACCTACCAAGGGAATGAAGTATGTTTATAGTAGACTGGTTTTAAATCTCTCTTATGGTAGCTGCAAAGTTACCTTGGCATCAATTGTATAAAAATAGATTCAGAAAGAAATGTTGCAGATTTCATGGAGTTTTGCCTCCTTATTTCCGAAACATAAGATTCATTAATTGGTTTCTGATGCATTGCACGAAGAAAAGGTACAAAACTTCCTGAAATCTGCTTTGTTTCTTTCCCAATCTGAACCCTTTTCATACAATTCATATTGAGAAGGACCCTAACATTCACAAGGCTTGCACATTCATCAATCTCTCAATGCCAGGTGCATTGTGGGAAGAATGCTAGGTGCATTGTGGGATTGATGAATGTGCAAACCTTGTAAAAAAGAATTATGGAACAATAATATATTCTGCATGTATGACTGTTTTTCTTTACATGTTGAGATCCCTGTACATTTAATACCACTGAAAGGAAAAAAGCCCTGTTCCTAAATTGAGATTTCTTCAAAAATCCATTGATCTGACTGTAACTATAGCTATATTGTTGTTTGAAATAATTCTTGGACATGAAAATATGGAGCATAGCATAACACAATTGTGTGTGCTTTTGACACAAGTTCACAACGCTTTATTGGTCCGTACTGTGTCGTAGTACTTCAGATTACTGATTGGAAACGGAGTTGTGTACTTCCCAGTGTTCTGTTCATGTCACAACTTGTGAATACGCAATGGCTGGTTCAGAAATCATGTTTGTTTTGAAATTTATTTGAGGCAATAATAGCAACAGGTATTGTCTTGGTGGTGTCAATTGTATAGGGATCTGATCATGTTATGGATTAAATCAAGTGACAAAAAACGTTAAACCTATTAAAATTATTTGACCACAAAATTTGAGTGCTGATGCATTGTTTTAAAATTATCATTTCAAAACGTTAAACCTACTATGGTTTCTTATGAGACAAAATGGTACTGTGACATCTATAGTAAAACAGAAGTTTGCTGCTTCCTTTGATGCAAATATTAAGCTGGGTGTACAACATGCTTGGAAGTTTATTTGGCTTATTAAATTTACCATAAGAATAAGAGCCAGTTTGTCTAAGATGAAGGTGATATATTTGATCAAATCAGAGAAGTGTAAAATTTGAAACTTCTACAGTAGGTAACATTCCAAAACAGGTTAATAGAAAGTCTTTGTCGTTATTTTTCCCACATTTTCCAAATTTGATAGGTTTATGAATATACTTTGAGTGTGCCTAATTTTCTCACCTTCTTTCAAGTACTTTTATGAGTTGAAGAAAAGGAAGTGACCAATTTCTATATTCCTAGTTGCAGTGTATTTTCCCAGGGGTGGAATGGTTGAGTGTACTGCTGCATAAACCTTTACATTGTCCATGAAAATCAACTTTTTATAAAGTAGTGTAACTGAGGATTTACCCCTTTACTATATATAAGGGACCTATTTTATGAAAAACCATTTTGCTTTCTCACCCTAATCTGAGATTTGATTTCTTGCATGGCATTCTATACCCTGAACAATAATGCCAATTGGTACTGAGTTTAATTTCTATTTTGCATACCTAAGCCAAAAACGTTTTTTCCGAAACGTGCTAAAAGAATTAGGGTCAGTTAATAGCAATATTTTTTTTACACACAAAAGGGCAGTTAAATAGAACAGAAACAATCAGTCAACATGTGATTAATTCGTGAAAGGAGAGTGATATTTAGTTTTTGACACTTTTTGTTTCCAGTTTGTCATGTTTTTGACACTTTTTAACTGGATCACATTCATATCGAAGCACAGGAAACATGCAGTTTCCCCCCATTTTTGTAATGCAGAGTTTGAATGGGTGGCGGTTGCCTTTCCCTAGGCATTTTGTTTTGAAACAACCCAGATCCTGGCCACTTTCAATGCTAACAAAATAGCAGTTTTGTATAAATAACAGAAAAGATATATTCATTTCTATATTTAGCATTGCAAATCTGTGCTGAATCTTTAGTCACACAATCAACAAGGCTTCTGATAACATCTGCTTTCGTTTACACTCCAAAAGGGCAAGTACGGTATCTGAAAATATTACATTTTTTCTTTTTATTTGATTTAATTTTTGCACAGAATCACTGCAATTTTGGTTAAGTCTTATATATTGATAAACCGGTTTGCGTGAGGACTTCATGATATGTTTAATGAGTAACAAGGTTTTGGAGGAAATTGCACGTGGCTGGTTACACTAAGCTTATGGTTTCTGTCATATTTGGTTAATGTTGCTTGGAATGAAGACACAGAAAGCGTTGACTTTCAGAAATAGTTGTGTTCATTTATAATGGGTGGTCCTAAACCTATAGCAAGGATACAGGCGGCGTCAGGTAATTAAGCAAGCGATTGCTTGATTGTAGATAGCAATGCTGGGGTGTGTCAAGGATCTTATTTTATTTATTTATTTATTTATTTTTTGAGGGAAAGGGACTTAAAACAGGGGTGGGACTAAAAATTTGGAAGGTATGTGCCTCACAAAAAGAGTCTCGGCAACTGATTTTTTTTTTTTTCAAATAAAGCTGAAAAGTGCAGGCCTTATCAAATAATGTTGTTTTGACCTCTTTACAAAATCAGATTATTGAAAAGGATATCTTTGACATATATAGGAACATAATGATAAGTGCTTATTCATTTCATATTTGACCACTATCCAAGTGACCTTTTTATGATATGTACAATGTTAGTGAAATTGCAAATTAGTTGTTGTTTCCGCCTTGGTTCACCACCTTCAATCATCCTCCGCCTTCATGTTACATCACACATGTCTGCCGAGGTAATTGAACATATCAAAATGTGGCTTGATTTGGGATAGTTTAGATTTGACATTTTAAAGGTGCATAGTTTGATAGTTTGAAGTTTGATATGTTTCAAATATATATATATATTTGATTCTTCTTCATCTTCTTCCAATATATTACGAACTTAAATACTTGAGGATTTGCCCAGAAATTGTGTCTGCAGGCCCATGCCCAGGAGATTGTTTGATTGAATAGTCATTATACCATATTAAAATAATGATGATAATAATATCGGTCCTCGGGACAAAAAAACACTTGTCTGCTAGACTTAAGAAACCAATTGTGTGCTAGCTTGCAAAATCTACTCCCACCAATCAGCTCAATAACTTTGCTTTTGATTCTGGATCAAGAAAAACGAATTAAAGGAGAATTCAATTGCATCTGTCATCAATGAAGGCTTATGTAAAATAAATAGTGGGAGGAAGAACTTTTATTAAAAAGGTCATTGATGAAAAGGTCTTATAGGGATGTCCATTTTCATAAAAA
>JXSR01S003615.1:53111-66366 GCA_000969725.1 Ophiothrix spiculata
TAGTTTAGTTTTGACATTTTAAAGGTGCATAGTTTGATAGTTTGAAGTTTGATATGTTTCAAATATATATATATTTGATTCTTCTTCATCTTCTTCCAATATATTACGAACTTAAATACTTGAGGATTTGCCCAGAAATTGTGTCCGCAGGCCCATGCCCAGGAGATTGTTTGATTGAATAGTCATTATACCATATTAAAATAATGATGATAATAACATAGGTCCTTGGGACAAAAAAACACTTGTCTGCTAGACTTAAGAAACCAATTGTGTGCTAGCTTGCAAAATCTACTCCCACCAATCAGCTCAATAACTTTGCTTTTGATTCTGGATCAAGAAAAACGAATTAAAGGAGAATTCAATTGCATCTGTCATCAATGAAGGCTTATGTAAAATAAATAGTGGGAGGAAGAACTTTTATTAAAAAGGTCATTGATGAAAAGGTCTTATAGGGATGTCCATTTTCATAAAAAGGAAAATCCAATTAAAATCAGTTGTTGTATAATTTTTTTTTAAATTATAAAAAAAACTTTTGCAACCTTGGTATAAAAGACTTCGGAAAAATTAAATACTGGAAACAATTGGAATCAGTTCCTTTAAAGATTTTTAAGTCATACATGTAGAATAGTTTTTTCTGATTCAAGTAACGCAAGTTTCATAAACAACTTCCTCTCAGAGAACTAAAAATATCATTTTGAGTCTTGGTGAAAGGAATTGTAATGATGTGTCAGACGAACTGTAGGTTATTAACATACATGCATACCCGCCCTACATCCTCATGTGCCTTCTTGTTCAAACAAGGGGCAAGATAGTATAGACTTTTTTGATCTAATAGTGCACTAGGATATGGGGCTTATACTCATAGTTTATGGTAGATGTTTCACACAGAAGTCCCCAAAATGCTAATGACTTACCACAGTGAGGAGCTGGCAATTAGGAACTTGCATTAATTGTCATTCTGATCAAGTAATCCCCAGAAGCAGCTGAAATATTTCGGTACTATTTAATTTCTTGGATTTGAAAACAGAATTTTTCAATCTAGTATGTTTTATGACAATCCTGATGAATTTATTCCAAATGCCTCCTTGTTTCCTTGGGCAAGAATATTTACTCTAATTGCTCCGTTGTTTGGAAGTCACAGAAAGCAGTTGGTCCCCTGTGCGAATGCTCCTTCTTGTGGCGCTGCACACATTGTATAAATGGTGAGTCTAAATCTCATATTTGATATAGATCAGTGCTACTGACTATACCTGACTATATTAATTGATAGCCAATGTGGAAGACTCTGCAAAAATTGCAAATGCCAAATGGCCAAGGTCATAAAGGTTTTCTTTTTTCAGTGTGCTATTTCGCTTTAATTTAGTCTAAAAGTTATTCCTATACAAGCCTTGGATTCTTGGAAAATGTCAACTTGTGATAGGCGTTTTCTTCACGAGGAAATTGCTTTTGAAATGGTTTTTATTTCCACCTGAAATCCTGCAAGCCAACTCCACGATGGAGACATGGCTAATAGTGCGTTCATCAGATAGGTTCTTGTCATTCTGCATCACTGACAGTACACATGGTGTCTGTGGTGTATATTGGTGCAAGGCAAAGGTTAACAGCCTTTTTGTACTTGTCATGAATGACTGTCTCTCTTTTGAAGTTGTTGGTCCAGACTCCTATATATTGTAATATTTGCCATCTGGGGATTTCCATACCTTCTTTATAGTTACCATGTTACCAACCCAGTATGAAATAATGTTGATACCTATTTAAGATGAGTAAGACTTGAGCATGCTTTTAGTCCAAGATGGGTCTCTTATATTGATGGAAGGTTTGCATCACCCTCAAGACCCCTTTTAAGCTTCATCTTCCACTCCCCAAGATGCCTAAGGACCTTTCCATTTTAAAGAGCAAAACATGGCTTCAACCTAATTTTGGACAATTTTCAGTTCTAATAGTCATATTTTTTATGGGAAAGGAGCGGTTTATAAGACCTCATTTCGGAAATAGAGTTCTCTTTACCCAGTATTTGACTTAAAATTTATTCCGTAAGACCCCATGATGGATAACCCAGGTAGCACATACCTAACAAAACACTTATGAGCCCCCTGTTTTTTATGCTCATATAACCCTCTGCTCTGATAATTTAGGGTCAGGAGCTTATATGGCTATTGATGTTTGTGTATATATGTGTAATTCATTTTGGACAGACCTGACTGCAAATTAAAAGGTCTCCAAGAGCCAACATTACCATTCACTAAGCAGCTGGGTTAATATCAAAAGTTATTTAAACTATTTAGTGGTGTGTGACCTGAGATCTTATGGTGAGGTGATCCAGCACACCATGTGCCAAGCAGTGTGTTGCAATGCCTTCACACGAGACATCATACGATCATGACACAGCCCACTAACAATCAGCACTTAATTTAATGCATGTATTAACCTAACGGATATCAGTGTATTTAAAGTACTTGCCGTAACTCAAAAACACAAAACCACATCATGCCATATATATTTTGAGCTAGGACTGAAATTAAAATACCGTAATCATAATTTCCTGAAATGAAATTCTATGATTCCCTGCGGGGATTGAGGAGGTGTTAGATGTGACACCCAATGATTGACCTAGGGGTGTTGCATGAGCGGTTTACAAGCGCTGACATATTGTGCAACATTTCCAGCAAACTTGACTAAGCTTCCACTGAGCCACTTTAATAAGGATTGGCTATTTTGCAAAGATCATATAAAAGAGTTTCACCAAGTCCACAAAATCAGGACAAGGACCGACTGAATGGTGGCTTGCAATTGACGTACATGTGGGTTTGGGGCGTGAGTAGTTTATGCTTAACTTCCTCGTGCAAATCATGCTTTTCTTACCCTTCAACATTTCTTGGGAGATAAGCTAGAGATGAAAAGATGAAAACAGTTGAAAATCAAAGACTGTATGTTACAGGAACTACCTGTTTTCAGACGAAACAAGACCTATCCATCGAGCGCTTACTCTTTTGCATAAAACTTGAAAGAATTACAGGTATATAAAGTGTTCAAGACAATTTTGTGTTTTCCGCAAAATGTGTAAATACAAAATTATGAGGTAAAGAAATGGCACTATGTTAGTCAACTAACATAGTGAGTGTTATTACTAACATAATACGTGTTATTAATAGCTGCCATTAAAAGAATCTTACAATGTACATTTGGGAAGCTTTATTATTTATTATACTTTAGGGTCAGCTAATATGATTTAGGAAAAAATAAGTTTTTGTAAGGTCAGTTTGCTGATAATTGAAGTGATTTCCTTCTTATCAGTATTTTTGTCTGGTAGATAAGTGCAGAGATTACTTTTTCCAAGTCTTTCTATTGAAGGACTAGTCAGTATTGTTCAAATACTGTCTGGTTCCAATTTGTTTTCCGCTCTCATTTGCTATTGAAGTCCATGCACCCAAATATCAAGACATTTCACTTCCACATTAGGTCTGATTAGGCTCTTATCCTTTCTGGTGTGGAAGGGAGGAGCTCTCCTTGGTGCCGTCACTGCTTCTTTTTGAACTCCACTTTTCATGGTTAAAGATCATTCATTTTTTGGTTAAAACTTTGGCCTACATAAGAAGTGAATTTTTGTAAAAATCCATACCAGGAGCGATAGGGTGTAGGTTCACTTCTTACAGCAAAATGGACCACAACTGGATTTTCTCTGAGGTTGATCTAAAAGATCTAACTCTTTACATATTTCTATGAAGTGCTAGTTGCATATTAATGTTTTTTGCAAATGGATTAGGAAGTGTACAAAGTGTAGAAAATGTATAAAAAGAGGTCTCAAGATTTTTTTTGTCACCCTCCCTCCCTCCCTCCCTCCCGCCCAAACCCCCCTCCCCAAACACTGGCTATTGTTCTGCTTATGTATGGCCTAGATTGACTCTACATTTTCTTGCTTTCATGCAATTAAAGATGTCCTTGACCCTATACAGCACAGGATGCAGATGATTTCAGACCTTTCTACAAAGTCGAGCAATCCACGATTATGATGATAAGTAGACGTTTTGTAAATGATCAATTGATCACTGACTTAACCCATATACGCATATATAATCGTAGAGATTTGTCTCATATTAGGGTTGATAGACAATTTCTAAACAGATGCGTGGGTCAGCTTTTATACCTAGGATCTTTAAAGATCATTTTTTTAGACTTGACAAGAGGCAGTACTCTAGCTTTCAAGAAGCAAAATGCTTCTGGAAAGTGTAGTGTAATTGCAGTTATTTCCATGAGATTGCATGGCTTAACCTATTTGACAAGCTATGGGTAGCTCTTATTAAGGAGGGTTGGATATTTAACAGGTGGAGTATTATATATGTATGTGAGATGAATTACAAGCTTCGGGTTCTGTCTAAAGCATGGAAAGTCAGATCAACTCAATAATTAGACACTTGCCCGTTTTGATTGCCCAACATGATTCTAGTCAATCTGTCCATCAACCTACCTGTTGATGGAAAGAAGCTGAAAGAGTCAGAGCCCATCCACAGAAGTAAGCTCAAAAAATTAAGCGCTCGCCACTCACTTGCAGTGCGGAAGGTCTGAGTTCGAACCCCGCTGGTGCCAAAATGTGAGTGTGCTTGAAATTCCCTTGGACAAGGAACTAACTGCAAGTTGTCTCTTGGAAATCCGTACAAAACTCGGAGAGTTGATCCTGCCAGTGATGGTGCGTATGTGGGCTGATCAAGGATCAACACCCCTAATTGTTGTCGCAGAACCTGAAATGATCGGTTTGGAATGGAGCTTACTTAGGCCACAGTGGCCAGCGAACACCTGTATAGTCACTGTGCAGAGGCCGAGTGGAATTACAAATCTTGGAAAACTTGTATTTGCTACTTTAAAAACAAACATGAGATTTATCGACATGCTTTTAGTTTCTCTAATATCCTTTCAATCTAAATGATCCCTAATCATGTAATTATTCCCTGTTTAAATCTGCATACTGATAGGCAAGCCATTTTACAAGTTTCCTGTAGAATACATCTTCCTTCCCATCAACTTCAACCTCCTGCCACCTTGTAAATGTCAAGGGGTCTGTGGGTGGAGTCCGCTGCAAATTCCCATTAAAAATCAACCTGAGGCCAAAAAATAAAATTGTTTGCTTGCTCTAAAATACTCAACACAAACTCTAAATCCATTTTTTTTTACATCGAAAGTTTGAATAGAAAGACAAAACTTTTTTAGAAATTTCCAAATATAGGGTCTGTATTCTTTTGTAAAGTCAATAAAAAAACAATGTTTTTCCTAATTTCCAACATTACAGCCAGTAAGTTGAAGGCAAGCAAACAGCTTTTTTTTTTTGGCCTGATGGAGATGTATAATAGTGCATGGTAAAAGCTGATTGAAGGTTTAAGACTCGGGATTGAGTTCATTTGAGAGGAAATGTTGGTTTATTCCTCTGGATTTAGTAATGCTTATTTTGTTAGAGAAATAGTTCACAGACTTATCGTAGCATTCAGCAGAGGAAGTAAATGGTTAGCAAAAAATTCAAATTACTGCTATTTCAGTATGAAAATAAGCTTGGAGCATTTTAGTTATGAAAATAACTGCAGTTTGGAGCAATGAGTTGATTTTGTTTGGGTAGAGAATATTAATCGTATAGCTATTTAAGTTCAATGGAGGGTTTGCGTGTGTCATTTTATCCTGCCAATTTTGTACTTGCGACCGCCATCTTGATGGGAATCAAAAGGAAAAAAAATATTATATGCTGTAATGTTTCATTCAATAATGTATAACTGAGGGGTAAAAACTCTATAGTGTTAAAAAATTGATATTCTTGTACGAAGAACATCAAGAATCACAGCGGACTTTGTTGCTTTTTCTTTTGCCCTGTGAAAAATTCCCACCTGCATAGCAGAGTCTACGCTGCATGGTCATGGTACCCTATTGCATCTAGCAAACCATTTATTGCTATCTCCTTGAAAATTGGTCAAAATTAGAGAAGTTATAAGAGGGTTGTTTTCCCATAGTTTCAATCAATTGAGAACCTTGAGCACCCAAATCCGATGGGGCAAACCCACATGCAGGATGACACAAATAAGGGCTTCCAGCGAGTACTTGATTTGATCCCATCAAAAACTGGATCTAACAGAAAATCACTTTTCTAACCCTAGCTCTCCCCCATCTTGTTTCCAACCTTAAAGGGGCAATTCATGATCCACTTTTCACCCTCAAGGTCACCCGTATCAAAACTGATTTTTTTAGCTTATAAGAACTGTCAACTGGTATATGTTACGATCCCCAAACCATTCTTTCATATGTGCTTGCATTTTTGAGAAAATTTAGAAAATGTGTCATTTTCTAATTATTGTCGGGGCCCCGACAGTAATTACAACATAGTAGCCTATGGGGATTTTCAAAATGCTGAAAAGCTTGTAACTTGGAAACGAATGGTCGGAATCAAGTGAAATTTTCAGTATATATTTATGATGTACTCTTATTATTATTTAGCTAGAAAACAGGCAAGGTTTTTGACACACCAAAATCATGAATTGCACCTTTAATCTTACCCTAAAATTTGAGTGGGGTCTGAGTAAACGTGGTCTATAATAACAAATGGTCTGGTAAAATTGCTTAAAACATTTCTTGATTCTGTAAGAGGCCCATTATTAGATCTCCATTTCCCACAATATCAGATAATATTTCAATCATATTTGTTCTTCTTGCAGGATAAATCATACAATAATTGCTTGGTGATGAAATCCAGAACCTTCATTTCTTCAATTTTCTTGAAGATTTAGCAAGAAGGAAAAATATTTATGAGAGGTTTAGATTATATTTGCAAAATAGGAAATTAAATGGAAACTAGCTATTTACCAGTTTTGTATTTTGGACATTTTTTTCAATCATGGAAATTTCAAATTGAGCATTTCTAGTTACATAAGTTATATAATCTTTATAGTTTGTCTTTAACCTTCAAACCTTAATTTAACAAATTGCCATAAACTGTGAAGGTTTTCAATATCTACTTTATAAAACACTCATACAAGAAGTCATAAGTCAGTTGTGGTAGAGGACTCTCTGCATTTAAAATCTTATGTAAGTAACGATTAGGCCTTACCACATTGATGAGATATGAGTTGTGTGACAACTGCACAAATTCTTTATCAACTTCAGGGACGCAGGTTTGTGAAGGGCAATAATGGCAATGGCAGAATTAGCTAAGGTTTAGGTCTTTTCTAAGGTGAATTTTAAATGCAAATGATTTACACTTGATATGTTAAGTAATTTCAGTATTGGGCACCCTTTCAATTGACACTGCACTTGTTATCAAAAATGAAGACACTTTAATAGTAAACTCTTTTTATGAAATATGAGAGGTTTTACAATTCACATTCAATCAGAACACAGAAAGAATGGATGTGAACCATGGATAGTATTATCACCAAGCCATAAACATTTTGGTAGTACAATGCACATAATTTTCAATCAGAATTAACAGACCTACATTCTCATACATTGGTGTACATTTTAATTGTACAGTAAAGAAATTTTTTATTCCAATCACGTTCATCAATTTATTTTTGGTGAGGAAAAGTATATGATTTTTCAAAAAAAAATTCTAATAAAAAATTTAAGATTAAAAAAAATCTTGAAACCGCATAACCTTTTTTTCCCAGATCACCCGATTTTACAAACACACGCGGCAGCTTTGAGACAAACCATATATTTTTTTATTTCGCCTTATTTTTGCCCATTAGGTTTCAGAAAAAAACTTCACTTTTAAAATAGACTTGCCTTTCATGATTGTATGGACCTGGTTTCAGTCACACCTAACATCAAGTCTTAATTTATTTTCCCTTATGGTCACTGGACAAAGTAGACTGACCATTCGTAGGTCTACTTTGTCCAGTGTCATATGATATTTATCACGGACATCGTGTGAGATATCTATTCTGAATTGCATCCTGTCTCTTGAGTATTACAAACAAACAACCCTATCACACTGATCTCAATCATCTTAGTGACTACTGTCCAAGGGTACAGTGGAACAAGACTTTATCAAGATTTCATTCAGACCCGTCTTTGAAAAGGACTTTGCACCCTCCTATTATATTAAGGGGTGCCGTAGTGTAGTGGTTAGCAATCTCGCCTTGCACGCAATGGCACCAGGTTCGATTAACGGGGAGAGCTGACTTTCCGAAGTGGAATCTCAGAATTTATGCCAAGATGTCTGTCTGACTTGATGGGAGCATGGGATCAGATATTTGATCTTCTTCGCCCCTTACATGAAGTTTTAAGAGTTGGGTAAATATTGAGATTGTGGTCCTTCGGAGGGGACGTAAAGCCGTCGGTGTTAAGAAGAGCCATACCTATACATTTAATTGCAGTGGTTTCGTAAAGAGTAGGGTATTCTACCCCTGACTGTTCCCAACCCCATTTCGGCCATTTAGAACTTTATATCCACATGCTGCTGATATAGTTTATAACTTCCAGCAGTCATGAATTGAAAGTCTGAATTTCAATTTCAACAAATGGATCTTTGAAGATAATTCTGAAATGATGCATCATTTTTTGTTAACTTTTGCAATGCTGTTGCAAGCTACATTTTGTACTACTCGTAAAATAAAGAAAGGAAATTGTATTTTTGGAAAGTGTCATGATTATTGCACAGCAGTAGTATTGCTAACTTGGCTAACTTGTCTATTGGTTACAGCAACATGTTGTTAGCAAAGAAACAAATTAGAGTACGTCCCAAAGGTCTATTGCATTTAAGATCGAGTCGTGTACACCACTCTTAAGATGCGCGTGTGAATAGTGTAACAATACGCAATCAAAATCAAAAAATTGCGCAATCATGCCGATACGTGTGTAAGTGCATCGATAGGCAGCTCAACAATAAGCCTTGGCAATAAAAGAAATCTGCAAACGAGTGAAACAACAACCTTCAGATAAATTGTACCACAGTGCAGCACAATACTAAAGGTGTCTTTTGTTAAACTTAGCAATATAAGAATTGGTTAAAAATAGATTTAGAATTATGATTAACTTTGGGCACCATTTGCATAATTTTTCTCTTAACTTGTTTTCTTATGAAGCAAATGCACAAAATAAAACATGCATTTTCCTATATTATTACATTAATTCAACAATTTACCATAACTGAAAAGATATCAAAGGTATCCACATCTACCAAAAACACTCCTAGTCAGTCAAAAAAATCAAAAGTCATGGGTCACATAGGTGGCACCTGTATGTGGGATCTTATAAGTCCCACACAACACCTATATTGTTTTAAATTGTTTAAGAAAAGTTCCTTATTGGCCTACTTTATCAAAATACTTCCCGGTAATCAGCAATAGGAGAGCCATATCGATGTCAATGAAGGGAAACCAATAAGCTCCAATTGCTTTTTTCTTTCCTTGTGTTAAAAAGTCACCAATTCCCATGAGGCTAGTTGATTGATGACTGGCTACATCCGATATTTGATTTCTCTTTGAATTGAGAGTAGTAAACAAATAAATAGGCGGCATAATGATATATAATTAAGACTTACCAACTTGAAATCGTATTTTTTAAACAAATGTTGTAAAAAAAGTGGACCTTTTACAAAAACAGATCTTTTACCGGAATCAGGTTAGGGCTCTAGCCCTACTAATGAACCATTCAGATGGGCAAAAGCCATTCCGTAGGTAGAGAGATGTTTGCATAAACGCAAGGCTTAAAAATAAGTGTTTGATTGGCATAACAAAATATAGGATATGTAGGTAGGCCTTTTAAAAGAAATTCTACAAAAAAACACACCCAACTTTAGACTTTAAGCTATACTTTTCACTGATTGGGAAGCTCATTTGGTAAAGCAAAATGATTTCAAGCAATAATATTATGTAGCACCAGTGGCGTAGCCAGACTTTTTGGTTGGAAATTGGGGGGGCAAAGACATTTCGTCTCAATTTTTTCCCGATTTTAAGCGTTTTCTGCACATCTCTTGACACGATTTTTCTTGTCCTTCCAAATTTTTCCTGCTTGCTGTCCCAATTTCCCGCTCAATTTTTTGTCACATGGAGGCAGTCTGCCCTCCCCCCTTTCCCCGTGCTGGCTACGCCACTGTGTAGCACTGTTATGATCTTTTTCGATCTGGATCCATTTGTTAAGATATTTGTCATGAAGAGACCAGTAACAAAAATCTAAACAAAAATATCTGACTTAAAACCAGAGTCTTACTTGACTTGTACTGTCCTGCACAAAGAGCAGGATTCATTTTACTCTAGGTAGATTTACGTTAACTTTGACATTTAAAAGATAACTTTTGATATTTTAGTTTACTTTAACATCTGAATATCTTCTAAGATGATTTCAAACTTTTGCCAGCCAGGAAGCCATTAGGTACCTTTATAAAACCCAGGGATAGGACTGTGCATTAGGTTTGGATTTACTGGACGGAAGTTATTTGAAATGAAGCCAATAATTTGTGGCTGTCCATCAGTTTCAATTAGGAGAGATAGTTAATAGGCCAATAGTATACATATACACAGCATGATGTTATGTAATGATTACAAGCAGGAGATTGGTTTTTATGTTACAAAAATGAAAAAATAAGGGTTTTTTCATATCCAGCATCAATAGTTGAATTTATATCTATTAAATTAGCTGGTTAAACTCATCTTATTTATAGCAAGGATTTTTAGACTTGTGCAGAATTGTTTTTATATGCCTGCTGTCAAGGTGCTTTGTGGTTTTATCATCATAGAGAATCATATCGCCCAACCCTAGGAATCCAGGGTAGGGATGGACCCTTGTCAGATGGTCCCTGTAATTGGCCCTATATAGCCATACTTGGCATCAACAATTTAAACTGTGTTTCTGATTAACCCTAAAGCTGTCTTTTATACTCAAGTATTTTGATAGACAGTAGTTAAGTATTTTATAGCATGGTAGTCATGCATATTCTACATTTTAGTCATAAAATTGAATTGCACATTACTATAATTTCAAAGACCCTATGACTGTTATGATTCAGATTCAAATATTTAAAGGAGCAAAGAGTCTTGGTTTCAGGTGTTTCTTTAACCATTAAGCTATTTCAGTTGTTCTAACAGTTTATATGTCACAAAGGTTTCTGTTGGAAGGTTGAAATTTCAGCAATTCTCTGATATTGAAGTTTTTACCATACTTCAATATGGTAAAAAAAGTAGGCAAAGTCTTAGTAAGGTGTGATTACAAACCATTACTCCATAATGTCCACATATTTGTAGTATATTTTCCTTGTAACACTTACAATTGTGTAATAAGACATTTCTGTCTTTTCTTGTATCTTTCAGAGTGTTCACAAGTGTGACTTTCTCAACCTTCAACTTCAGCAGCCATTACAGTTAGCCCAAGACACAGGCGATAGTTACCTTAGGACGTTAAAAAGCCCAATAGAGACCCTGCCACAGCAATGTTTCCATGTCGTTGTCTTTTCATTATTATTATCCTATTTTCCATCTCCATATCAAAGATGGTTATGCTGCCAAAAGGCTCACAAACTTTTGCAACTGAACGGAATCCTTCTGATCATCACTCCCGACTCATCTCACCAGAATCGCAATGTGGACATGGTCAAAAGTTGGAAAAAAGTCATTGAATCTTTAGGTTTTATACGATGGCGCTATTTTAAAGACTCACACTTACACTACATGGCATTTAGGAAAACAACATTTGAAGCACCAAGTGAACTGAGCGACGATGTTAGCCCAGATATGTTGTACATCCCACAGGACTATAACGATGAGTTGGAGGAAAGTGTGTTTCTAGAGGATTATCCAAGAACAGACGAGGATGAACAAAGATGCAGCGAATTGTTTGGTGAACTTCCTGATTTCAATAATAGAGATAAGGAGAATGGGGAAGAAGAAGAGGATGATGATGATGATGCGGGCACTGGTAGTGAAGCTACAAATGGTGAAGATTGGAAGGACTTTGATGCCTTATCGTTGGATTGTTGAATCATGACGAGGTGTAGGATAGCCTACTGACAACACAATGCCTACATATGCTGCCAGTGTTGTTTGCAAATGAAGCCACTTTAAATTGTGCTGCTTCTGATCTAAGTGTCTTTAGTGGCAGTCAGGTCGTAGCTATAATGACAACTCAATAAGAAACGTTGTCTAGTTTATCGACTGGCTCGTCCAGGTGCAATTGCTGCCATCTGATTACAGTCAGCGTTATACTTTTTTTTTGTTTTCATTATTGCTAGATTCTGACTGCTACTTAACAAGCATCATATATTGATCCTAGTAACATTGAATCTGTTAATTTGTTAATCCCATTATGTACATGGTAGATGAGATCCAGTATCTTGCCTGTACCAGCTGATTGTAGAATAAGACCTATCGCAAATTCAGAATCATTGTGACTGTGCATGTGCATGGAAATTTCTTCCCACGCTATTTTGGGAGATAAACAAAGTGTGAATATAACACATTTTCAATGGAGTGAACTTTGCCCTTTTCAAAATACTTATGATTTTATGCATTTGATTTTATGAGTATTTATTTGATTATTTATTCACAAACATATTTTAAATATCAAAAGAGAAAATATTCTAAACTGATGTTAGTGACATTTTTGTGAAAACGGCAAAGTTCAATCCATTGAAAATATATTACAGTTACGCTTAGTTTATCTTAAATCAATCGTTAGAAATTACTCACACAGCACGCTGATTCTGAATTTGTGAAAGTGCTTATTTGGGTTAATCAAACAAAATGTATGATGTCCGAGGGATACATTCACACTAGAATTGCAAAACTTGGAAAGAGGACCAAAGGGCTCTTATTACTCCATGCTATAAAAGTAATGGATTTAATTTAGCCCAGAGTTTGATGTTAAAGTGTAGCCAGAGTAATATAGAGTGACCTTCAATCAAGATGGTCGAGGCGGCAAAATGCAAGAGCATATTTAGCCCAAAACTAGCCCTCTTGAATCATTTTACCATAGGCTTACTTGATATGACTGGGTCTATTTTATTTTATGCTAAGTGACTGCACACCTTCCTTGTTACGTTGCCTTCACCAGCAAGTGGCTACATCATGATCAATGGATTATCTGGCTGCACTTTCATTAGATTAAATTTCTTACTTATTTAATTAATGGTTTTGTTCCAATTGATTTTTTGTGTTTATTTTTATAATTAAACATTATGCTATGGTCAACTATGCCATCAGGTGTCTGGTAATTGGAAGGAAGCCACAACCCCAGTATGACATCGGTATGACACCGGTGAATGCTTGCAATGCGTGGTGGATCACTGGTC
>JXSR01S003616.1:30049-42446 GCA_000969725.1 Ophiothrix spiculata
AAAAGATAAATGCTTTCAAAGACCAGTAAGCCTTATATTTGTGACCGTCTATCCCAAACCAGCCGTAAATGCCAACTCTTATCATTTTCACTTTTTTAAATATATTTAAAACGAACATATTTTAAGGATTAAAATGGCACCTCGATTTCCAGAAGTCTAGTTATGGTCCGTCAAAGTTTATCAGGCAGTAAAAGTATAATGGAGATAAATGCGCTTAAAGATCAGTAAGCCCTATATTTTCTATTGATCGTCTTAAAAATATGTCAATTTATTTCACATTTTTTTCTATCATTTTCTTGAAATGAAACTTTGCTGGTATTTTGTAGTAAGCACTTGGATTGTGAATCTGTCAAAAAATCAATTTCGGCAAATTATGACCTTGACATGTATTTTCACCTGTAGTGCAAAATGAAGTTTCTGGCATTTACTGCTCATACGGGCTGGACGGTCACATATGTGGAAATATATGTGACGCGCCATCCCAAAACAAACGTAAATTGCAGCCGTTTGTCATTTTCACTATTTTAAATATTTAAAATGACACCTCAATGAACTTCACTACAAAAGTCAAGTTATGGTCCGTCAAAGCTTGTTAGAGTGTAAAATTTATAACTGACATACATGCGTTCAAATACCAGTAGGCCCTATATTTGTGACCGTCCATCCCAAACCAGCCGTCAATGCCACCTCACATTTTTAAATATTTAAAATGAACATGTTTTAATGATTAAAATGACACCTCGATGTACGTCACATGATATCCAGAAGTCAAGTTATTGGCCGTCAAAGTTTACCAGGCAGTAAACGTATAACTGAGATAAACGCGCTTAAAGATCAGTAAGCCTTCTAATTTCTGTCGATTGTCTTAGAAACATGCAGGTTTATTTCATTTTTCCTATTATTTCCTTGATTTTTAACATAAAAAGGCTCAGGAAGACGAGGGTTAACGGGGTAGGATATGTGTATCGGTTAGAATCCTTGGAAAAAGTATACTTTAGGTCCAAGATGCTGGTACATACCTGTTTGGTCAATTCTAGGACATTCCAGTGCTGAACAATTCTGGGAACGTTTTTGTTTCAGTATTGTTGAAAAAAATGTTTACAATACTGGTATATATATTTCACCCCAGTATTGGTCAATGCTTCTAATGTTCCTGTATTGCTAAATGCTTAAAAGTTATCTTATTCACGTTACAATCACAATATTTGCTTCATTTATCAGAGATTTATTATTTTCTTGATTCTTGGAAAGTACTTATTCTTTAGTTGTATGACTTTAACACACTAGAAGTCCACAATCCTGATATTCTAAAACTCCTCAACTAATCAGTATAATCATCATATATATAGAAGAGGGATTTTATATTCTGGTAGTCTTACTTTCTTAATAATGTGGCAAGTCTGTACCTTCAACAGGTTGGAGGTAGAACCTAACAGTAAAGTGTACCGCCAAAAATGAGGGAAGGGTCATTCAGGACATTCAGGAAACAACTGAGTTACAACATTCTGCACACAAGATGTAATGAAAGTACGTCACTGAGGTAAAAAGGGAGTCATTGGGGAAAATGCATTTTTGTAAATCTTTGTAAATTGAGGGGCGTTTATGGATCATTTTGTGCTTTGCTTCCAAGCGTGACCAAAACATTTAATCATCTGCTTATCATTCTATCACCAATGATCACAGATAAACATTCCATATGACCACTCAACGGGAATAGAGAAGTGACCTTGAACAATGCGGGGTCAAATCAAATTTGACCTAAAAATCACGTTTTTGACCCATTTGTGTTGTTGCCTACGTACCAATTATACATTAGAAAATTGATTACATTCGGAGTTCCATTTCACACCCAACCAGTTTACCTATCAAATCTGACCAAAAGCAACATAAGTATCCAAACATTTTCCTCATAAACTGACCTTTACATAACAAAGTGGTAACAATATGTTTATTCCAACTATATGAGCAATCATGTACAATACATATGTGATATTTTTGACCAACAATACTTGAATATTGACCAAAACTTATCAAAACTGCTATTAACCAGTATTTTTGACCATCAATACTGGAATATTAACATGAATGTAACAATACTGGTATATACACGGTTGCTCATATAGTTGGAATACAAATATTTTTTCCTTTTTTTTTTATGTCAAGGTCAGTTTATGAGGAAAATGTTTGGAAACTTATGTTGCTTTTGGTCAGATTTGACAGGTTATCTTGTTGGGTGTGAAATAGAACTACGAATGTGACCAATTTTGTTATGTACTGTAAGGGGGCAACAACACAAATGGTTCAAAAAACGTAATTTTGAGGTGAAATTTGATTTGACCCCGCCTTGTTCAAGGTCACTTCTCTACTCAAGTTGAGTGGTCATATGGAATGTATATCTGTAATAAGAGTGATAAGCAGGTGATTGAATGTCTTTGTCATGCTTGACTGCACCAAGAGAATGCTTGGAAGCAAAGCACAAAATGATCCATCAAGGTTCCAAATGCCTGGGGTCGGTTGCTATTGGTTTTTATGCATAGGGGAAGAAACCTTAGGGGGGGGGGTAGACGAGGGTTTATAAGTAAAGATAATCCCCACTTGAGAAACTGCAATCCTTAACAATCCTTTTTGTGTTTACACAATAAAAAGCACAACTAAAAACCTATAGACGTTTTTGCTTTCGTCGAAGACAATAGCCTATCCTATACTTTGATTGACAGGCTTCTTTTGTGAGGCAAAATTAATTTGATACTTCTTTTGTCATTTATATTTAGTTTACAATCCTTTAATGAGATCACTTACGACAAACTTGAACGGGCATAATGTATCGTATAAATGTCTCTTAAGTATGGAGACCCGTTGCTTCATAAACACATCCTAGTTACATATATAAACCTTTTTTGCATGTGCCTGAGGGAAATACGACATATCAGTATGAATAATTGAATAATGGTTTTTTTTTTCTTAACCGTTATGCTATATTTTGAATAACAGTAAAAACACTTTTTCATCCACTTTTAACTTTTTTACCCCATATTGCAGAGGTCGGACAGTATTGTCCTTACTATACTGGTCACGGGTCACTGCCCAGCAGATATATTATTCAGTATCCACTGAAGATTTTTCTAATAACCACATGATGATCACTAAGTGTCGAGGAGGTCTTCTTAAAATTCGCCCAGTCCAATATATGTGTACCGTCGCGGCAAAAGGGACCAGTTGTCGGCAACTTCCATTTTGCGATAGAGGCCGGTAAAGTTGAACTATACCAAAATATGATGGGAAGGTCAATTTTGAGTTTTTTGTGGAAATGAAATCTTTGAACCCTTTTGTATCCAAAATGTAAAGATGGTTAATCAAATATAACGACTAACTTGTAAAAAAGTGTGATTTTTATCGCTATGTCGAATCGTTTTCATCATGAAAATGTGAAAATTTGTGTTTTGACAAACGGTTATGAGTACGATTATGGTAATTAATTATGCAATAATGAAACATGGTATTGAGTCCAAAAATTGTTATTAAATTACGCAAGGTATCGTCTTCCATTGAGCCAAATTTCAAGGCGATAAACAAAAGGGAACATGGTGGTTGCTATGGAGATTTGCTCATACTCTATTCAGACTGCACACAAAATCGAATGGAAAAACAGGCCTACCTTTAACAGCCCTTTTCTCACAAACTAGTTTTAACAAACGGTTATGAGTACGATTTTATAATTTGCCAAAACTCGTCACCCAAAGCTCCGATTTGCATGATTTTGGTATCATTGAAAAGGGAATTAAATGAGCTTTACCACCATATGAAAATCTCCATATTTTGGTTTTGACCCAACTGGACCCTTTTGCCGCGACGGTACACATATGTGATAGCTCACCCCGAAAGGGGGGACTTTGAAGATGATATCAATTATGAGTTTTTCATTTCATCTGTTGCTACATTTTCTAAGCTTTAAAATGGCACCTTACTAGTTGAAATTGATCAAGTCAAAATCTACTGGAAATTCTTATTATTTTCTTTATTTTTTGCTGTCTATTTTCACCTGTATCTTGAAAACTGTTTTGTCGCAAAGTCCCCCTTTTCGGGGTGAGTCATCACATATATGCGTCCGTGTGTTGTTTTATCTTTCTATGTGTGCATAAAAATTCTTTCATAAAATTTGACAAGTATGTTATTAATTTTGGTCATGTTCACTGAGCTTTGACGACTGATTCACAAAATATGCACAATATGCACAATATATGCACCAAAAACAGCAGTCTAAGCAAAAATAGCATGTGGTAGCTATCGGACTAAGTGAGTTATTTTAAGAAACATTCTTCAATAATTTGTGCTGTTTCAAACTAGCATTTTGCATGTTGTGGTCATCATATTGAATAACTGATCTATAAACAAAACCCAGACAATTCCTTATAATGGCTGACTGTTCATTGCAAAGATAACACGACTATCAGTTTCAATAATAGCCCAGAGAAAATAACCTTTAACCAGGTCTAATCATGTCAAAAACAAGTACAATGTCTGTTGAAATTGCTCACAGACACAAATGAGCAGTTTTGGTGTTTATTTACTATGAATTTCATGCAAAGGTGTTACAGCTAAATATACACTGTCAAATCTAACTTTAGCGTAAAAGCAAATTAAGAATAGCTTGAAATTCAACTGGAGACAATGGTGAATTTTACGTGGTTTGCATGATGCGTTTTTATTATAAAATGTTTTACGTCAACTTGACTCCCACACACATCAATTCCAACAATCAATATTTTTCACGTCTTTTCCATGGAAATATATAACAAATATACAAATATACCCACATATTTATACATCAACGTCTGTATTGCAGCTCTATATTCTTTACATTTTTATATATAAGCAGGCAAGTGCATCGTTGTTTTTCAATAAAAATGGTTGAGTTGAACCTTCACCCGGGACCGTCCAACGTTGAATCAATGTTGTTCCAACGTTGAATGTTGAGATGTGCCTGGTGAGATATAGACACCTAAAACTTAACATATCATATTAGGTTAGATTTGCCCATAATTTCTAACTTAATTTCCAACCGACTTTTTGCAGTATTATATGTGATATCATGTACATCAATAATACGATATAAAAGATAGCTGGGTTTTTTTTACATTATAAAAGCAAAGTGCCGTTTCCAATAATGTTTTTATAACTACGTATTGACAAACTTCTTGAAATTATTCGTGTCAACTAACCGTTTTCAATTTTATATGTTCTCATGTATCCATATTAAACCCACGACTAGAATTTTCTAGCAACAAGACGGCAGTCTGTAATCCACAACGGACTTGAAGTGGTTTTAAGGATTTGTGCCTTGTTTAATTATTGTAAATCAAGCCTACGATAAATCCATGGCAGACTTACAAAAAGATGGTATACGTCATAGCAGGATTAGGACACCATGTGTAAAGCTGTTGTGTTCCGCTCCTATCTGATCCGACTATCAAGGAGATTGCTATATAGCTACATTTCAATTGCTAGATATTAAAACGATTACAACTATGGAACTCTCTTAGAGCCATGCAAATACTGCATACTTTGTGTAAACTACAGAAAAGAGTTGTTAGGGTCACAATAATGTTGGTAGCGAAAGTTTTGTTAGGAGGCGGGCTATGTTTTCGGCGTAAAGGCTGATGTGTACCGCTACTATCTGATCCGACTATCATGGATATTTGTATACAGCTAAATTTAAAATGGTAGATATTAAGAAGGTTTAAACTATGTAACTCTCTTAGGGTCATGCAAATACTGCATACTTTGTGGTAACTACAGAAAAGAGTTGTTAGGGTCACAGTAATGAGTTAATTTGTATGCAAAAGAATAACAATGTATTCAAATTGTATGAAAACGAAATTTGTTTATGTACACATATGTGACCGTTCATCCCAAACCAGCCGTAAATGCAGTCTCGTTTCGTTTTCACTTAAATATATATTTACAAATGACACAACAATGAACTTCACACGATTTCCAGTCCGTCATAGGTTGACAAGACAAGGAGTATAACTGAAACAAAACTATCTTAATGCAGAGTGCTCAATTAAAATAGTAATATATCGTGGAACAAAGTTGTATCTCTAAGTTTCACGCTGGACGATCTTCAGATAACTGCTCCGAAGACCGCCCCAGCGTGATGTTCAGGTCAGTTGTCTGAAGATCGTCCCAGAATGAATCTCAGAGTAACAACTTTGTCCCAAGAGATATTACTATATATATAGAAAAAAACGGAAAAAAAAAACCCAAGATATGAAAAATATAAAAATATGAAATTGTTTGAATTTACTAAGACTTGTTGATCGACATAAATCGTATACTCAGACTCTTGTGGTAGTTCTTACCATGAAAATCGTGTTTATACATCTACTTGCTGTGGACTTTCTATTATTCTAAAATTTCTGTTCTGTTTAGGGAGTGATGTATTCGATTTTCTTTCCATGTTTATAATTCTGTATGCTCTTATGTATGCAGGTTAAACGTAATCAGTGATTTTTTTTTTGCATCAGCCCCCCCCCTTACAATTTTTTGTGAACAGTCCCTTCAAAGAAATTATTCTGAACCCATCCCACAAGGGTTTTGTCCTTCAAGAAAGCTGAAACAAATAGAAAGTAAACATAAGTTGCTTTGCTTGAGCTACGCTAATTACATTTTGTAAATAAATCAGTTATGTAAGTGGAACCATTTGCTAATTTGGTTCTACCGTGTTACCAGATCAGCTTGAATACAAATCAAATGAGCTTCTTTAATTTGATGATGTTCTCAGTTTTCAATTGGTATATAATGTGTCATACTTTCCATTTTTATTTCATCAAATAAAATTAAAAAACAAAACAAAAAAAACAACAACAGCAACAAGGTGACTGCTATTCAGTATTCTCACCTTTCTGTTTAACAGTGCAACCATATCCAACGCCCAAAAGAAACATGACACAATAATTTCATTAACTATTGATCATATTATTTGTTTCCAACTATTTTTTTTTTTTAATTTTCATATCCTCAGCTTTCAATTGGTATATAATATGTGATTTATATATATTTTCATTTTCCATTTGGAGATAAGAACAATAAAATTCTGTTCTGGAAAATCTGACAAGGTGACCGGTATTTGTTTCCTTCAAGAAGTATGGCATATCTGTTAATTTGTTTTACTATAGAAAAATCGTTTCATAAAAAGAAATATAACGGGCGTATGAGTAGCAATGTAACAGGTTTATGATATGTGACCCGTCATATCGAAAGGTACCTTAATACCGGCATAGTAAATTACGAGATCCAAGGTCGATTTTCTAATTTCATCAGAAACGTTACCGTTGAAGTGTAGATGCCAACATCCAAAACATAAGACAACTGTTTTAAAAACCGAGTTAAAAATCCTTTCTCCATTCACGTTTAACCAATACAGAAACTTTAAACTTGATTTTCTCAGAACTTTAGTTTTCGGAATCAGCCCCATACCTTTTACCAATTTGGATGTAACTTTGTAATCGAACATCCAATAACCAAAAGCAAGGTGTCATTTTAAAGCTTAGAATATAATCTTTTAGATGAGACCAAAAAATTTGTTTAATTTTGGGACCCTTAAGGTACCTTTCGATATGATGGGTCACATATGCATTTGGGCTTTTTGGCGTAGATACACTTCGTCATTATTTAGTAATTTTCATTCAGAATTTTTTTCTCATGGTGTTACATTTCACCACTATGTTAGATTTTCATTCGGAGTGAACATTTTAATTTAAATTGTTTCTCAT
Organism: Ophiothrix spiculata; assembly: GCA_000969725.1. Classification (NCBI taxonomy): domain Eukaryota; kingdom Metazoa; phylum Echinodermata; class Ophiuroidea; order Amphilepidida; family Ophiotrichidae; genus Ophiothrix; species Ophiothrix spiculata. The sequence goes on from JXSR01S003616.1 coordinate 37,825, forward strand.
GGTGTAAAATTTGTGCCATTTGTTTGACCATTTATTAAAATGTTCATGGTGTTGAAATACTTTTCTCATCACCATGATCACGGTACATTTTGCAATGATTACTCATTCGTAGTATCTTGATAATTCATAGTACATTACTTTCTTTGGTTTTCGTTGTATGTGTAACCTAATTACCTTGGTCTTTTCAATATAATTAGAAATCTGTCCTTAACCTGTACTGTGGATTTTATTCTGAAAAAAAGATTTGTTCCCTGCTTCATATTTCTTCAATGAGACACATTTTCATTTGGAAATGTTGGTCACTGTCTTGATTTTTTGTCATTCTAATTGGAGTTTCAGCGAATTTGTCTGATCGATAATTTTGTTATGAAACTCGAGGTCAATATGCATTCAGTTATTTGGATTTTACAATATTGGTAAAAATTACGAAGTCTATCTTGCGCTTTAGGTAACTGCATTCTACTCAAAAGAAAATAGCGGTCCTTGACATTGGTTATTAAATGCGGTCACTCATCCACTATTTTTCCGTTATGGAAAAACAATTGTTTCGCTTAATTCAAATTCAAATTAATGAGCATTTCTTTCTTTTAGAAATGGAATCATTTGTGACCGTCCATCCCAAAACAGTCTTAAATGCAGCTTCTTGTAATTTTCTTTTTTTAAATGTTATAAGAATTAAAATGACACTTCAATGAACTTCACTCGATTTCCTAAAGTCAGGTTATGGTCCTTCAAATCTTGTCTTGGAGTAAAATGTATAACTGATATAAACACGTTCAAAAAACAGTAAGGTCCGTATTTTCTGTTGGTTGTCCTTAAAATATTATTTCATTCTTTCTATCGTTTTCTTGAAATGAAGCTTTACTGACTGTTAGAAGTAAGCACAAGCAATCTGTCAAACATTCAATTTCGGAAAATTACGACGACCATGACTTGTATTTTCACCTGTAGTCAAAAATGAAGTTTGCTGCATTTAAGGTTCGTTTGGGATGGACGACTAGAGACTGTATTGATTATGTACGCGAAAAGTTGTGATTTTCCGCTGGTAGGCAAACACTTACAGTAAACACGACATTCCGGCGTCTCACCACACTTTGACTTCTCATTTTGTAAGTGAGTATTATTTTGTAAGTGAGTATCATGGTGAGTGCTCTCGTTGTCACGTCAACAAAACTTTATGACGATGTCGACACGCATGTGGAGAGGAGTCGAGAAAATTGACTAAATACGCTTCCCCTATTCGGTTCAAATACAATGAAGTTATCAAGATTTCAACGCCACACAATTCAAAAACCAAATTATTCCAGACAAAGAAACTTGATGACAATCATACCTGATGTCTTGACTTGCTGTGGTGCCAAAATAAAGAAAATCCACGCATTAGTTTTCTGGAAGTGAGCGATTGAAGCTCTACAGGGGTTTGGATACTTTTCCCAGTTTGAATAAGTTGAACAATTTCCACGACGATTTGCAGCATAACCATGTAACAAAGAACACCATTATTACAGACATAATCATGATGATATTTGTTCAATTATTAATTGTCTTTGTTTTCAAGATTATTTTAACCTAAATCGGGATCTTTTTCAGATGTAAAAATCATGTAATATATTTATTAGGTAATCGGTCAGGAAAATCATTTAGCGGGCCATTTGAAAACATGTTAAAGGGCTTGTACCCTGGTAGCAGTGGTTGTAGGAATACATGTGTATGGTAATTTAAATCAAACATTACACCTCACTTGACAATGGAGAAAAGAGTATCATGATTGCCCAATACCTGGAAAGTGCAGGTATCATTAAAACAATGGAAAAATTATTTAACATTTCGAGAAGCTCGATATCCTAATCGCAAGAGTAGCCCATCTAAAAAATGTCACAAAATATTTAGCTTATGGTGTCAGATGACAGAAGGAACTGCAAAAAAGAAGCGTTTAGACGCCAAGGTAGAAGCCCAGTTAACATTCAGCTGAACCTTTACTAAGACTCCAAGGCATCATCAAGGAGAAGCAAAATTCGAAACAAAACAGAAATGTTGGTAAAGATGACATCCTTGCTCGCATACTTCCACTGCAAATTACCGCTGGATTTTTACGACCTCTCCAAACTGGGAAAAGTGTTCAAATTCCTCTGGAGCTTCAAACGCTCAGTTTTAGAAAATTAGAGAATGGATTTTCTTCATATTTGCACCAAAATGAGTGGATACATTAAGCATGATTGTCACTAACTTTCACTGTCTATGATAATAGTTTTTGAACTATGCGGCATTGAAATCTTGATAACTTCATTCTGGGACACACTGTAGTCCAAACCAGACGCGAAAAAATCCAAAGCATTTGGATAAACACAATAGCAAAAGAAAGTTATTTCTAGTTATTTCCTTCGCTATATACTGTATCTTTTCTGTCTCTCGGTTATGATTGTTTATATGTTTTTTTATGTCGCGACAGGGCTGAGTTCTCTCGACACGTCACGATATGCTCTATGTCGATATATATGTCGACATAAGCTCTGTCGATGACATCAAGTTAGACATACAATTATGCATTCTGAATGTGTGTTTTTTCTTCAATTGTTTGATATATTCACTCAGTCTGATACAAGATTTATAATAGGTAACCATTTTACATGAAAACTATAAACAAATGATAAAGTTTAAAGCAATTTTTACCACATAAATTCATCCAAAAAGTCTGTGTTATGATTAATTTATCTGTAAGTTTGACTACTGTTACTGCTATTTAACAACAAGCAAATCCCTAAACCACTCCAAGTCCGTAGTGGATCACAAACTGTCGTCTTTTGGCTAGAAGATACTAGTTGTGCGTTTAACCCAGATACATTAAAAAATGTAGATTTGAAAACACTCGAAAAATTTGTCTGGCCAAGTACAAGTTCTTTAGATCTAAATTAACCACGTTTTTTCTGTCGATGACTGTGACTTAGCTGGAAGAATATTTTTGTCTGACTAGCAAACATTTCAGCATTGAATTAAAGATGGTTTGACGTAAGAATCGTAGCAAAACCAAAGCAAAATTTTGACACATTGAAAAATGTTCATAAGCGCATATCCAACGAGTATTTAATTTTCCCCCTATAAATCTTATTGTTATATGGCAGAGTAAAATTAGTTAAATAGACTGGTTTGTGCTGTTGTTGTTGTAAATCGCGCGCGTGACTTAGCACGAAGAAAGCCAGTCCTCTGAATGGGGCCTATCTGTGATTTTTTAACCATCGCTTTCTTGTCACATTAACCCTCGTCTTACTGAGACTTTTTTTTTTGTAACACGTCTTCCTAAGGGGGACCACCGGCCCTTCCTGATTTTGAAATGTACACGCTTAAAGTTATATTGTTTGGTACTATAGTATAGGGTAGGGTCTCTCCTTGTATCGATACCAAGATCATGAGACTCAGTCAAGGTGTTACGTAATTATGAAGACACAAAGTATTTCAGGACCGATGAATTTGATTTTTGGCACTTTCAAAGCGAGGTAGAAAAGCGATAAAACTGCAAAACTACAAAAATGTGAAACGAACCTACAAAGCTGCCAAACAATAAGTATGAAAGCAACATAAGAAAGTGGTTACAAGCAATTGAAGGGGGTTTATATCCTATATAAATATCATGCCTCGTGATTTCTAGAGAATTTAAAGGAATGCCTTGCTTATCAATGCCTTTACTATGTGTGTATTTACAACGACATGTTTAATTTTACGTCGGTTTGACTCCTACATCAATCATTTCCAAGTATTATTTCAAGAGTTTCAAAGTCTATTCCAGGGCAACATAAAGCAAATGTACCAATATATTCATATATCAACGTTAGTATTCTAGCTACACGAATTTGATTCGAGTCAATATGTATTCTGGTACGAATACATAAACATAGGAATGGGATTTACATATCATCATAGACAAGAGACATATAAATCTTTGATTTACATAATATGTAAGGATAGATTTGTACATGGTTACTGACATAGTTACAAGTGATTTTGTGTTCTATTTTATGTCATAACTAATACTAGCAGCGGGATTTACATAGTGTCTGTTGCATTAGGAAAAGAAAGCACCGCTGCCAATGATTACACATTAATTTGCAATGACGAGCTCGCTAAAATCTTTGTCGTTGGACCTATGCCTGGGGGCCAGTCAAGCACAATGTTAGAGGTATAGTGTGACCAAGAAAAAGGTGAATTGGAGTTGATTTTGAGGATTAAAGGTTTAGGTGACACCGTTTAGGGTATTAAAAACAGCCTTTTTAGCTTAAGAAAGAGGGTACTTTTACAAACCCTTCTGTGAAAACGGTATCGGTAAAATTCCCATTTAGGGGGTGAATATGGGAAAAAAAGGTATATTTTGGTTACAGCAAAATCATAATTTAGGGTGTGTTTTGAAAAATTGACGTCACGCTATGCCTGCAACATTATATATACTTGACTACCCCCTGGGGACCTATGCACATGATCAAGATTGCAATGTAACCCGTAACATCTTTAATTCTAACCGAAACAGTTGCATCCATGTATTTTTTTTTTCTAAATACACCTTGGGCGCCAGTGGACCTGAAACTTGCGACATTACAACCCTCTTCCGTCTGCAATAATAGAGCGATTGAGCA
>JXSR01S003617.1:3030-14651 GCA_000969725.1 Ophiothrix spiculata
TGTGTCCATTTCTTAAATATTTAAGCAGACATATGCTTCAAACTTGCTATGTAGTTAACAATCAGCATTTGTTTACTTATTCAGCAATAAATCCCACAAAAATACCAAGTTTGGGCAATTTTTTTTTGTGAAAAATTGATTTTGACTCATTTTCAAGTACATTTTCAATTTAGTTCAAATTTGTGAGGGCGGGCTGACTTTATGATGTCATTGTTACATCATATGAAGTTTAATGGTGATCATTTTGGTATCAATGGATAGAGCCTCAGAGGTCCGTACCTATATACTGATAGCAAATATAGGGGTATATAATGCTTCGAATAGAAAACCCAGGGAGCCCCCACCCCACCCCCTCATGAGTTTGTGTGGCAAAAAATAGCTCAGGAGGACAAGGGTTAAGTTTGAATTATGGTTAGGGTAGGCTTTAGGGTCAACTTCAATGAATGGTTGGGGTAGTTTTTAAGGTTAACTTCAAAATAGGGTTAAGGTTTAGGGTAGGTTTTAGGGTTAAGTTAAGTAACGGATTAGGATATAGGTTAGTTTCAGGTGAAGTTCAATTTAAGTTAAGCTTACGATTTAGGGTTAGGGTAAGTGTGTGATGGCATCTAAAGTATCTTTTCCTACCACCAAATTTGATTTTGAAGTGGGGTTTGAAAAGTGTATGGAATATGCACCTTTAATCAACATTAACAACTAATACAAGCAAGAAACAAACTCTGAAAATGTGGGTTGACTGTACCCTTAACTTGGCTTATGTTTGTTGACTGATTGATTGATTAATTAATAGATGACCAATATGATGTAATTATCTATGAGATACATGAATGAATTAAAAGTGAATTAAAAACAATAACCTAAGGGATCTTGAGTAGGATGATGAGCAAGGGAAGAAGACAAAGGATGCTAGGAAGCCGGGCACTATGCTAGAGATGCAAATGGATTTACGAGTTCCTATGATTGGCAAGATTTACCAGGTCATTGGATCAAATTATGATGATTTTATAAGAACTTAAAGGAGCAGGGTCCGATTGCCTCAACTTTTTTTCAAACTTTTTGAGATTTTGGTACCAAAATATTCCTCATATTTTTCTCATTACCCATGTGAAATTTTACAGCTGAAACATGTCGCGTTTCGGAGACATAAGAGAAAAAATGTGTTAAAATTATTAATATTATGGTAACCATAATATTATTTACACAGTAAAGAAAAGGCTGATGGAAAATACAAAATTGCTCATAAAATCAAAACAGTTGTTCTGATTTGACTCAAATTTGAAATTGAAACATCTGAAGTGGTGAACTTTCATATGACAGCAAAAACTAAAAATTTAAAAATCGGACCATGTACCTTTAACTGAGATATTCAAGGGCTGATCAAATTCTGTAAAAATCACCACCATAAGCTTAGACCTAAAAATATATGAACAAATTTACGGAAGGTAGATAGGGGGGTTAGATTTTCAGAAAACACACACTAAATTTTAGGCTATATTTGGTGCTTGTTATTAATTTTTCAAAAAAGCACCTATATAATTCACTAAATTTGGGTGTTTTTCCCGGACCCCTATATTTTCAATTGACCAAAAAATTAGGGTCGGTCAGTTTAAGCTAATCAAACAACCATTTTTATGCCTTATTACAATTTCAAACCAATATTCCAGATCATGCAATCATTTTTCGAGCTAGTAGACATTGTAGCCGAGACAGAGCAGGCATGCAGACAGACTAAGCGGTCGTCCAGATGAGTTAATAGCGACAACCTTCACCATGAGATGAAATGTACACCCGTTTCTATCTGTCCCCTCTATTAACCCTAACTGACCATACGGGATTTTTCGTTTCTAGCCTATCTCCTCGGCAAGTGAGGGTGAAAAAATGCATGTTTTCATCGGGATTCAAACCCGTGACCTGTGGATTCCCAGACCGCCTTATACCATTAGCAGGCCACCGCCGAGTAGCTGCCTGGAGTAGCTGCCCAGGCAGCGATTATGTTACCATATGGAACCCCCGTCTATGACGTATTTGGACTTTTAAGGTGATTTTAGGTGATTTCAATAATGAGATTTAGTGAGATTTGGGACTGTTAGGGTTAAATAATGTGATCGAAATATGAATCCAAAATGAGCGGATATACTGATATTTTCCATAAACTAACACTATGTACAAATAACAGCATAAAAACACATAATGTAGGTTGCTCTGGCAAAATGAGCGAAAAGTCTCCTATGAAGATTTTGAATAAATGGCTTCTAAAGTAAAAATAAAAGGTCGAATTTTGTGTTTTGGCATAAGACGCATCCATGCATAAGTATTTAACTATACCTAGTTATACCAGGATGTGCAAATCATTATTGTTATCAGTAATCGAAAAACTAATGGCTTATGCCCATCATTATGGCCAATAAGGGTATGGTATCTATTTTTATTGAAAATGCTTTATAAAATTTTTTAATTTGAAGCATCTTTTCCCCCCCATATTTTGGCAGTCAAACCAGGGTCAAATCCCCAGGGGGGGGGGGCACTCAACTTTGAAAGTGGTAAGTATGTCAGTGCGAAGAGCCGAATGGGGGTCAGGTGAACTGATTTTCTGTAAAAAATGGACCTTTGAAACCGATGTTTTGGGGTCTAATGAACTGAAATGTTGGCCAAAAATAAAATTTACTAATAATAACAATAATAAATGGGATTTATTAAGCGCCTTAAGATGAACTCAGCCTCATGGCGCTGCACAGAAATTTTTTTTAAACTACACAAGCTTAAATTAAAAATACTGGCCAGTAGGCCAGATACAAAATACAACTAATATAATTGCACAAGTTACAATTGTATATACCAAAAACAAGCAAAGATTTAAAAAAATAGATTAATACCATTTACAAACAGCCTCCTGAGCTGAACATTTTCGCATTTCCTGAACAAGTTTTGCAGTTGGAGCTAAAATTTTGTAGTCTTCCTCAAAAACCGGGTCAAAAGAACGGAATCACACTGAAAATGGGGATCTAGTGAGCGGTCTGGCGGCCTGAAAAAGGGGGTCTTGACCGCCGGACATATATGTGATGGCTCACCCTGAAAGGGGGGACTTTGCAGATGATATCAATTTTGATTTTTTTCATTTCATCTGTTGCAGCATTTTCTAAGCTTTAAAATGACACCTTACTTGTTGAAATTGATCAAGGCGATCAAATTTTACAACAGAAAATCTTCATCCATACGCAGATCAATAACCTTCAATCTATGCCACTTATATTTTTTCGCACTATTTTTAGATAAATCTTCAATCGGAATGCAGTCTAGGCCATGATTACATCTTGAGGCTTGGCTATGCTAGAACTATTACCGTTCCCTTGATCGCCCCTCCCACAGACCCAGCCATGAGGAAGTGGACAGCTCTGAGCAAGATATGGACATAACAGACAAAAGCATCTCCAAAATTATGTTGCCAAAACCGGTCTGAAGAGCAGGCTCAAAAATATGATCACGCCACCCGTCTACTTCAAGAACTACATGTACACTGGTTACTGTTTCATAGCCGTATCAAATTTTTAAACTGTTAACTATTGTCTTCAAATGTTTTCTTCCGATCATCTAAAATGCCCACATACAAGTATAACTGTACGTAATTCAATGGTACATACCCTAGTACGATTTGTTTTACGTTATACCAGGACACAGACTCCTCAATATTCCTGACATGCAAAAAAAAGAGGGCTTACCTTTTTGCTGCTTATTTGTTCGTTCCTCTGGGATAATCTTACAAACCACACCCACGAAGTACATCACGTAATATTAATTTTTAGTATTACGTATTTCACAAATGCTTACAGTAACAAAAAGTGGAATTATGATCCTCCACAGCTATGAAAAATATACAACTTATCCCCTTCATAAAAATGTGAGTGCCTCCCCTGGGATCATATAGCGAATACAGTATACCTTCTAGTGATTGCAGACTTGGGGACTGTTTCCTGGTGTTAAGGCGAAATCATACTCGGCCTCCAAACAAAAATTTTCCTACCAAACATTTGGTCGTGACATCACCAAATATTTGCCATCGAACTTAAAGTATGAACGGGTAGCAAACATTTGGTCCAATGTATATGGCAATTCAATAGCATGTGCAATCTAGCGTGAAATTTTCTTTGGTCTCAACTCGGTGTTGAAGTTATTTTGTTTGGAGTCAGTCGTCATTTTGACGTCACGACCAAATGTTTGGTAGCGAAAATTTTGTTTGGAGGCCGAGTATGTTTTCACCCTTATACTTTCAACAAACCAATTGACTGAAAACATGATCTACACCCATTATTTGAATTTTCCATCTTTTACAATAGATTTTTTCTTGATTGTTGATCAAGATATTCTTTCCCTGACACATACACATATTTTTATCTTATCCCCCCGTACTGGTCGGCGTAATCATTGGCACAAAGTACTACCTACGCGATTTGTCCCTATGCACAAACGATTCTCTGCACTCAGAGTTGATTTTGGCGGCAACCAAGTGGACCCGAATAACCCAATTTGAGCTCCATGACCGACACGCTATTACATGGGCGGGTATACAACGTCCGGTATCTATTCTGGAAATCTATGGTCGATACCAAAAGTTGCAAAGTTATGTAGCCAATTGAAGTGCACTTACAGCAGTGCTAGTAAAAGACTTTAATTTGGCTGGGTTCTCTTGAACTCTTGCACAGAGCTCAGTTATTTGTTAGCACCAAACCAGTCAGAATTGGTCAGTCTGTGTGAATTGGTCGGCTGTGGCCCTGCTTCATGCTCGCTGTATTGGTCACTAACTTGGTTAGATCAGAGAGGAGGTTGGTCAGTGGTGGGGTTGGTAGAGGAATCTGGGCAAGATCTAGGTTCTCTTAAAAATCACTAATTGTTACTACAAATGGCAGCAAAACAAATCCGAGCCATAAACAAACAGCTCTAATAAAATGCATTTTTGACAAATATCCGAACATTATCCTCATATATATAAAAGGAAACAAATTCAAATATTTTGGTCTTACCTTTTTATGAAAAAAAAACCTTGAACCATTAGTTACAGCATCTTTACCAGTATTTTACCAACCCAACAAGCTGTAAAATTCTCCTCTCTAAAGTCAATTCGGATAAAAATGGTTCGTACTTGGACAAAACAAAAACAAAGAGATTCGCACCGGCCACATACCTTCCTATACAAGAGAGCAGACGTAGCGATCCGTACTCTCATACCCAAACGGTTTATGTGAAAGAAGTACGGGTGATGACAAAGGATTAACCCGATGCTACATAGCGAAATACCCAAAGCGTAAAAATACACGTCTTGTGATGAGATGTCTCTCACGTTATAGAAATATGCCGTGATCAAGCTTACGAACAGTGGAGATGTCGCTCTTATAACTTGCTACAAGGCAAAATGAAATCAAGCATATATCAAGTATTAGACCCTATATACACTCCTGCTCGAAAATATTTTTCGCATTATCAAAAACGTTCAGAAACCTCTGTTTTATATATTAAACGACCTAGAATCATTAAAGATTCATACTAGTATAGGTGACTTATTTTTTATGTGCAGACAAAAGTAGTAATATTCACTAGCATGCCATATTTTCAAATGTTATGAATGCAATTCCGGATTAGTTAGTTCAATAATTATACAATATAGCCTCTGTCAAAAATTGATGAAAATCGGATAAACGCCTTTTGAGATATGGCTGAATAAAGGTTTGTGCGGAAACACTTTCGAGCGGGAGTGTAATGGTGTTTTATATAAAACCTAGACAGTCACCACTGCACTATTTTAACTGACTAGGGAGATGGTATGCGGGCACCAGCAGGACCTAGGTTTGGAAATTCCTGACAAACTTTTGGTGAAGCGGGTTACACCATTGAGCAGGATAGGGGTGTACAAGTAAGATAATATGAGTTGGATCATTTGCACAAGATTTGTTGGTATAACATAGAGATGTTCCATCATCTATAACATGAACACAAAGTGGTAGACACAAAAATTACAATTTTGTTTCAAAATAATTGCCCCTTCGGTCTGAAACTTTACTATTAAATATTTCAAACATTATTATTAAAGGAGCATAGTCCGATTGCCTCAACTTTTTTTCGAACTTTTTGAGATTTTGGTACCAATATGTTGCTCATTTTTTTCTCATAACCCATGTGAATTTTCACGGCTCAGTTATGTTCTATTTTGGAGATATATATGAAAATGTCTCTAATTATGGTAACCATAATTAATCTTACACACAACGTATAGGCAGCTCTGAAATACAAAATTGCCTATAAAATCAAAACAGTTTGACGGATTCAGTTGAAATTTGAAACTTAGATCTCTTAAGTGGTCCTCTTTCATATGACATTAAATACTAAATTTTGAAAAATCAGACCAAGCTCCTTTAAAACAAAATCCATAAATTGCAGCACAATGACAATGTATTTTACTACCATTATATTGTAATTGTAATCCTATAAATTCAAGTAAATAATTGAATGGGATAAAGCAACAAAATTGTAAAATTGTTATTTTTGCAAAAATATGAATGTTGAATAGGAATGAAAGGACATCCACCACAAACGAGCTGCAAAGTCGTCATCTGTTTGTTTGTTTTTTTCTTCACTTGCAAAGACCATGGTTTAATTATACAGCATCTACAAGCAATTTTTTCACATTTTGCTCAGTTGTTTGAAATTAATTTCACTAAAATATGACCTAGCATGTGTTTTCACCTATAGATAGCATAAAGTGATGTTTGCCGATTCTAAAATAAAAAAAATACAAATATGAGATATTTATAGAGATTGATACTCATATTAAAAAGGAAACTAAGCTATCCGCTGATGCAATTAACTCAATTTTGTCTTTTGTACCTAAGATGCACCTTTCGATGTGGTACGTCACATATGTGACCGTCCACCCAAAACCAGCCGTAAATGCAGCTTTTTGTCATTTTCACTTTTTTTAGATATTCGCAAAAACCATATAATAATAAAATATATAATAAAATATAAAAATAAAAATAACACCTTAATGAACTTCACACGATTTCCAGAAGTCAAGTTATTGTCCGTCAAAGGTTGTCAGGGAGTAAAATGTATAACTAACATAAATGCGTTCAAAGATCAGGAAGTTCTATATTTTCTGTTGATTGTTCTCAAAATAAACAGAAATATTTCATATTTCCGATCATTTTTTCGATATGAAGCTTTGCTGGTGTTTTGAAGTTAGTACAAGGATTGTAAATCTGTCATAAAATCAATTTTGGCAAACAAGCATGCAGCGCAGCATGAAAATGAGTTATTAGCAAATGTTAATTATTTAGGGACTGTCGCTTGACAGCTGCACACGCAAGGGGTGTCCGTTAAAGTTCACAGGTAGAAGGGAAATAGCATGTGTCTTTTGTTGTTTATTGTACTCAATCGAATAGACTGTAGAAAGTTGAAAAAAATTGGCTCTTAGGTTTAGGTAAATAGTAAATTAAAATTTAGAGGTTTCTTAACCCTCAAAGAGCCGGGCTTTTTCGACCCATCTCACAGCCGGGGGGTGGGGGGGGCGGATTCCGCCCCCCCCCCTTCCGATCTCGGAAACCGATTGACGAAACATCAAGTGTAGGGTACTGGTGGATAGCTATGACCCTCACGAGTCCATTGGTACCAAAAAAATTGAAATCGGACCTTGTATGACGTTACAGTGACGTCATAAGAGACGTCGCGTCGAAAAACGCAAAAATCGCCAAAATCGTCGTTTTTCGCAATTTTTTCGAGCAAAAGTTGCAATTGTTATCAATAATGTGTGGCAAAGTATACTTAGGCATGTTCTTACTCTAAATACATCAAATAAATACAATAAAACATAGTGGAAGTGTATCCTAATAACAAAAAACACCATTTGTATGTAATTTGCATTGAAAATCAGTTTTTGGTCAGTTTTTCGGTTGACCCAGCTTGCCATTACGGAGCGCCATGTCCTAACCCTACGTTCGATTTTCACAAAAATGGTCTAAAAATAAGCGCAAGGCTTTAAGGAAAAAGGTCAAGAAGTTTCAGCACGAAAAAATAACAACCGGCGGAGGTATAAAAAAAATTCCGGAGGGGGGGGGGCGGCTCTTTTAGGGTTAAAGACGTTTGGTCTGATTTTTCAAAATAACTTTTGTTTAAAGTCATATGAAAGAAGATAAGTCAAGAGGTTTAAGTTTCAAATTTCAGCTGAATCAGTCAAACCGTTTAGGTTTTATGGGTAAGTTTGTATTTCAGAGCTACCTATATATTTCTGTGTAAAATTAATTATGGTTACCATAAATAGACATATTTTTGAATATCTCCAAAACAGAACATAACTCAGCCGTGATATTTCACAAAATATGAACAACATTTGGGTACCAAAATTTCAAAAAGTTTGAAAAAAGTTGAGACAATTGGACCATGCTCCTTTAAAGGTCAGATTCCTTTTATCCGTTTGCGGTGCGGTTGCGGTGCGTTTTGCGCAGCACTGTAAGGGTACTGGTAGTGCTAGAGGTATAATTTTAAGTACACGATTGAATGGTATCAAATTGAAGCTGAGATTCAATTATGACCGTCCGTTTTCAATGTGGTTCCGCATGCGGTGCGTTTTGAATCGATATAATGGTTATCAGCGACAGTGATTCCTTTTTATACAGTCCGTTTGCAGTACGGCTATCTGGCAACGCATGTGTTTATTTGAATCGGTCTTCATCCATTTTGATCGTGCGGAACTTATCACACAGTGAAGATGATGACATGGAACCGCATTGAAAACGGACGGTCAAAATTGAATCTCAGCTTCAACCTGACCAGGTCCTGATACCATTCAATCATGTGTTTTACATTATACCACTACCAGTACCCTTACAGTGCAAAACGCACCGCAAACAGATAAAAGGAATCTGACCTTAAGCTTTTCAGGGAATCTACGACATTCAGTCTGGATTAACAAGCATGCTGGTAGCATAGCATGAAAATGAGTGATTGGCGAATGATAGGGCCAAAACATAGTCGGCCTCCAAACAAAATTTTCGCTACCAAACATTTGATCGTGACGTCAAAATGACGAGTGACTCCAAACAAAATAACTTCAACACCGAGTTGAGACCAAATAAAATTTCGCGCTAGATTGCACATGTTATTGAATCGCCATATACTTAGGACCAAATGTTTGTTACCCGTTCATACTTTAAATTCGATGGCAAATATTTGGTGACGTCAAGACCAAATGTTTGGTAGCGAAAATTTTGTTTGGAGGCCGACTATGTTTTGGCCCTTACACATTTTCATTGGACATCCTAATATTTTGATCTCTAAATGGAGAATAGTTTGTGTTACAGACCAAGAAACTGTACTAGTGAATCAAACTATTTCCAACCCACTATCATGCTATAAATACAAGAAAACAAGAGTTGTTTCTTGTCGCTGCGCTCCCTCTGACTCAAATTTTGCTGTGCAAAATTTTCGCCTATGGCAAGCGCTTGCGCCTTCGGTGCTCGTTTGGTTCGTGGACATTACCGAGGGTCTGTCTCAGCTTTCACAAAGACTATATTGAGAATGGAGAAAGAAAGCGTGACATATTATATATTATTCAAAAGCTGTGATTATTGAGAATTAAAATATGTCATAAACTCAATTTTGAAATTCGCGACTTTCCACTCATATTGCCAGAGCTCCAATCATATGAAAGTATCTCCCTCGATCACTCCGTTTTGATGTCATGTCTAAAAATTATAACCGGATTTAATAACCCCAACAAGACTATCCTACAAAATCGAACAAGTGACATCAAGAAAAAAGCTTGTAAGTCTGAATAAGTAATAGATGGGAGTTATATATGAGCACAAATTTTCTGCCAAGCAGGCCTACGTAATGACTTGCTATAATAGCTGGACACTGGATCAGGATTTTGAGAGAAAAGGTTAAAATTGCAGGGGAAACTAGGCCAAAAAAATTGTTTGGTTGCCCTCCAGAGCTTTTCTCAGAGAGGGTCGGTCGGTCGTTTTTTTTTTGTTTTTTTTTTTTAATACTCTTCCACGTACTGCTAGGTCGATCGGCCGCTCCAGCCTTCACAACTTTCCCCGCAAACCAAATCAAAACAATCAAATACTTCTCGTAGTAATTTGGGACATCTTAAACATTTTGAGAGTTGAATATCGAAAAAAGCGGAAAATATAACATTTTTTTTTTTGTTTTCGGTAAGTTTTGCATATTTTTTGGGGGGGAAAAAATATTTTTCAATAAAAAAAAGTTTGGGTCGGGCTTAAAAATAGGGTCGGTCGGTGGAGGGCAACCAAATAGTTTTATAAAAAAGCAAAAAATACTACAGCAGGGTCTCATCTATTCATCTTGCAAGTGTTATCAGTAATGATAACTGCAGAATACTCTTCAAACCATACAAATTATGGCATGTACTCTCACTATGACGAATAGAGGGTACAACATATAGACCTTTTCAAAACACGACTTTCCGAGAATTACCGAAGCTGATTTTACACTTTACGGCAATTGCCGACAGAAAAACTGACTCACTAACATAATACCCAGAATGTTACGTCCATGTTCACGTTAACTGACTGTGTATGAATTCGAACTTGAAATTAGGGTTAGCACTAACAAGTCACTTTTAGTGTGATCGCCCTGATGTGACTTGTCATCTTAAGCTTAATCAGCCGATTTCAAATGGAAATTTCACTCTTTGTGTCAGTGAGGTGTGGTACCACCAGCCAAAGGTTGTTCAGAATTAGTGCATCTAATAATGTATGGGTCTGGTTGTATTTATTTTTCACTTTTTTTTCCACTGAAAAATGCGAGAGATTTTAGGAAAATTTTCTTGACAAAATCGTGCATACTAATGAGCTTGCATGTGATTGGTTAACAAAATGGCTGCATGGATTTTGAAAAGGTCTATTAGGCGATGCTAAGGGTAAATACTATGTATCTGCTCGAGAATATGTGAATCCTAATATTTTTCTTTTGTTTACAGTATAAAAATTGCAGTTTTTGTCTCGATGGAATGCTCAATTTGCAAGTAAATTACATGAATACCAATATAAGACGAAATTGAGATAATCCGGGTATTAAAAACAGGTAATACAGAACTCAAACGGGGAGATCTTGGGGTCGTAGTTCACATCCGTTTTTTCAGGCAAAACAACGCAAGTTTATTAAAGGTGTGTGTTCCAATCACTTTCATTCACAAAATCAAATTGGAGATTTTGATATCACATGAACGTGCATATTTTTCTCATAACCCCTGTGAATTTTCATGCCTATATTATGTTTCGTTAAAGAGATTTGGTCGAAAAAGTGCTGAATTATTGGAATATTTTGTTAACAAAAATAAATATCCTATATGTATCTATGGGTCACTCTCAGACACATATTTTCCTGTAGCATTAATTTGGCTCACAGATATGAAACTTTACGATTGCTTTATAGGTGATGACCCTTGGAAATATGGAAAAAGAGTGTTAAATTTTTCACAAGATCGAATACCTACCTTTAATTAAATTATCATTCAAAACTGACTAAGCCGACTGAATCTAACATATTGTTGTATAAAAAGTATCGCAACAAGTTGAATTTGTTACTAAAGTTAGCAAAACAAAATTATTTTA
>JXSR01S003617.1:16786-32495 GCA_000969725.1 Ophiothrix spiculata
AACATAATTGATGTGATTTCTATGTTGCTCAATGGTTTTATATATTGTTGCTCATCAGAGCTTCTGTTGCCTGATCACTTTCAGTATATGACTGATTGTTTGTATATCTCTTTGCTGGTTTTAATCACTCTGACAGATATGATTATTTAATGATTTTTCTAAAAATAGGAACATGGTAATGTAATGTTTTGATTTTTGTTTTGTTCTTTTTTTTTTGTACTATTTGTATGTATTGATTTTGTTATTTGTAAAGGGATTGCATCGTTCTACAGGCTTCGGCTTCTTGATGCAATTCCTCCATCTCAGCTGATTATTAATACTACTATACCCTTGTGTTGTGTAATTTTTTGTGTGAATGATGGATAATAAATAAATGAATGAAAATGAAAATGAAAATCATCACCACACATATTTATACAATATTATTTGTAATTCAATAAGAAATATCAAGCCTACAGTCTGTCAAAATTTGAAAACAATCAAATTGTTCGAACATCACATGTGATATTATGAGGTTCAACTTTATGAAGCAGTCTGTTGGTGCCATTTAGACATTGATCATGGACGTGAAATCACTAGTAAAGGTTCATGTATAGACTAGAGACTCAATTCCATATGTATGCCAAAATTTGTGATATTCTGACATGTGTACGTTGGCAAAATACTTGCAGAAAATATAAGGTTCCACCATCTCCTTTGCAAAAAAGAACTGTAACCTTAAGCTCTGCAAATTGCAGTTTTGTATTTATCCTCATTGTTTGTTACTATAGTAAATTTATCACATTTCCGGACGTCCAAGTCATCGATTTGAACGTACCTTTGTACACGAGAGGAGATAAATTTTAAACCCACTAATCATTCCAGCCATTCAGAAAAACTGGCTTGTTTGGCATCTATGCAAACGTCGTCTTTTTTTCTCTCTGTGAAAACAACTTTTTAAAGAATAAGCAAAAGTCTACTGGATGATTTCAGGTTGCAGGCCCTACTAATGATTTAAGGTTGCAAATTGCTTTTTTGCTATTATAGGCTATTATAATAATTTAAGAAGGCCCATGTGATTTATCAATAGGCCAAATTATCATAATTGAAGAAAAAAAGATGTATACACTATTATATTGTATGTTAGGGAAACTCTTTTATCAAACTTGAAAATTGTAGTCCTCGATCAAAATTATCATAATTTTCAATTATATTGGTCATGAATTTAAACGATTTTCCAAATGACGCCTGCAGACATTATGATTAAAGACAGATTGATATGCATAAATTATGTGATGCTCGTCAGAGTAACATGATTTTTTGGCCTAAATCATAGATCGATGGTGCAAATTGCACTCTCCATTACAAGTTTTTAGAATGTGTACCCAACCGTTGTAAATGAAAAGATGATTTACCTAACATAGCATGTGTGATTACATTTTCTAAAAAGAGCAAAGAATTGTTGTAACTCAATAGCTGCCCCTTTTCATCAAAAACATTAACAATGTATTTACTTTAAATCCAACAGCAGTAAATATAAATTGAGAAACAAAAGGCAGCCAATGGAATTTATCTATATATTTTTCATTTTCATTCAAGGATGTGCCTTTCAAATCAAACCTTGCTACCTCTTCTCCAGCGAACTTAGTCCGGAGATGTGGTAAATCTACTTTAATGCCGACTGATTCATTAGCATCTGCACACTGCGTAAGAACAGTATGTCTCTTGTTGTAGTCGTTTTATGTCCATCAATAAATTTGTGATTTCCTTCGTTATCTTATGTCGGTAATTCATCATAGTGTAAGACAGGCTTAAACCATCATCATCATCCTGCGACTTTCGTCGAGATCAATGACACACATCTTTGCCAAGTATCTTTATTGCACATTGCACTTCAAAATTCATTGAAGTTCAAGCCAATATCTCTATGGTATCGGGGTACATTAAAGGTCTACATCCTCTGTTAGGACATGGCAGTCCCCAAAGAGGAAGGTCAGACATGATTTGGTCCTTTCTTCAAAATCCATGTTTCTGGGCCATACAATAAGATGCTTTCAACACAGGCCCCGAAAAATTCAATCTTGGTTGCCCTGGTAATTCAGACTTCCATATGACATCAAGCTTGTTACAAGTGATCAATGCTTGTCCCTTTCTTTGTCAAGAAGTCTTTTTTGCTATCAAGCTATATAAACCATCATACATCCCTTGGAATCAATAAATCTGCATTTACAACCTGGATACCATCTAGAGACTCTAGACTCTTTAGATTTTGCTAAAATTTATGCCATATCAGACACAACATTTGATATAAATACAATTTGTCATAAGTTTAGACTTGCTCCAAGTCTCAGTTGTTCTTTATTCTCAAGCTTGAACAGTTTTCTCTGAAAGGTAAATTCCCACTCTCCATGCTTAAACAGTAGGCTAAGCCTGTAGCCAGGGGGAGTTAAACCGTATGGGCAACCTGGGCATAACCCCTCGCAAATTTGACAATGTCAAAGAAGGTCCTCCTCAAAAGGTACAAGAAAATCCACAAAAATAACTACCATCACCCGAGTCCCACCTCAACCCATATTTTTTAAGGCAATGAAATCATAAAAGTCAACCAATTGGAAATAATGTTCCCTCCAATATGTTTACTTTTTGAAGGTCTTGCACTTCTGAAACAAAAATGTTTTCCTGATTGTGGGTCTAGATACCAAACCTGTAATATTTCTGAAGAAGAATGAAAAACATCATAGCAAAAATCCAATGGAAATTGAAAAACAAAATGTTCAATAAAAATTCTTTCAGAATGTAAATATTTTTACATGATAACCATCCAGAAACAGTGACTGCCCATAGCAGCAAATTCCACAAATCTGTGCACAAACAGTCAAGTTAGGTCAAGTTTATTAGACCCACTGCAGTTTTACCTTGGCCTGAGATAGCCCAAAGCCATTGAATCTATATCATGTTTATCACAGTTGTATTCAGTCAGATTCCAAGCAGGGATAGCAAACCAACATCAGAGGGAGGTATGCCATCAGGCTGTGCCATGAACATTGAGAGTAGAAATTATTAAAATAATACTTATACACAGATCATGAAGATTTTGACAGGAATATGGAAGTAGGTCCACAGCCTGACTCCTTGGAGCAAGGCTATCATAAGTTTAGCACAAAACATTTTTGAATTTGACTAAATACACTTCCCCATGGCACAACATGTGACCTACCTCTTAGTTTTAGTTAAGCTTTATCTTAATTTGAGCTTGAGTTTGGACATGGAGCACGAGAGGACCAGGAGGATCCCAATTTGAGCTCCATGACTGATGACGTGATTATACATGAGCGGGTATACAAAGTTTGGTATCTCCTCTGGAAATCTATGGTTGATACCAAAAGATGCTAAGTTATGTAACCAATTGAAGTGCACTTACAGCAGTGCTAGTAAAGACTTTTATTTGACTGGGTTCTCTTAAAAATCTGTCACTGTTTCTACAAATGGCAGCAAAACAAATCTGAGCCATAAACAAAAAGCTCTCATAAAATGCATTTTCGACCAATGTCCAAACACTCACCTCATATATGGAAGTAAACAAATTCAAATATTTTGGTCTTACCTTTTCATGAAAAAAAACCCCATTAGTTACATCATCTTAACCAGTATTTTACCTACCCAACAAGCTGTAAAATTCTCCTCTTTAAAGACGATTCGGATAAAAATGGTTCATACTTGGACAAAACAAAAACAAAGAGATTCGCACCGGCCACATACCTTCCTATACAAGAGAGCAGACGTAGCGATCCGTACTCTCATACCCAAACGGTTTATGTGAAAGAAGTACGGGTGATGACAAAGGATTAACCCGATGCTACATAGCGAAATACCCAAAGCGTAAAAATATGCATCTTGTGATGAGATGTCTCTCACGTTATAGAAATATGCCGTGATCAAGCTTACGAACAGTGGAGATGTAGCTCTTACAACTTCCTACGGGGCAAAATGAAATCAAGCATATATCAAGTATTAGACCCTATATACACTCCTGCTAGAAAGTATTTTTCGCATTATCAAAAACGTTCAGAAACCTCATTTTTATATTAAACAACCTAGAATCATTAAAGATTCATACTAGTATTATGACTTATTTTTTATGTGCAGACAAAAGTAGTAATATGCACTACCTGCCATATTTTCAAATGCGATGAATGCAATTCCGGATTAGTTAGTTCGATAATTATACAATATAGACTCTGTCAAAAATTGATGAAAATCGGATAAACGCCTTTTGAGATATGGCTGAATAAAGGTTTGTGCGGAAACACTTTCGAGCGGAAGTGTAATGGTGTTTTATATAAAACCTAGACAGTCACCACTGCACTATTGTAACTGACTAGGGAGAGGGTATGCGTGCATCAGCAAGACCTATGTTTGGAAATTCCTGCCAAACTTTTGGCGAAGCGGGTTAAACCATTGAGCAGGAAAGGGGTGTAAAGTAAGATAATATGAGTTGGATCATTTGCATAAGATTTGTTGGAATAACATTTAGATGTTATATCATCTATAACATGAACACAAAGTGGTAGAGACAAAAATTACAATTTTGTTTCAAAATAATTGCCACTTCGGTCTGAAACTTTATTATTAAATATTTCGGACATTATTAAACAAAATCCATAAATTGCAGAACAATGTATTTTACTAACATATAGTGTAATCCTATAAATTCAAGTAAATTATTGAGTGGGATAAAGCAACAAAATTGTAAAATGTTATTTTGCAAAAAAAGTGTATGTTGAATAGGAATGATAGGACACCCACCACAAACGAGCTGCAAAGTCGTCATCTATTATTTTATTTTTGTTTGTTTTTTACTTTCACTTGCAAAGACCATGGTTTAATCATAAGGTAAAGGTAAGGTTAAGTCGAAACCGAAGCTTGTTTGCTAACGGCCGTGGTGCCCACCTCCATTTCCTTAGCGTTTAGGCCAGACTCCACTACTGTGTATATGTCTGTGGGGGGTACGCCACTCCTCCCGCACAAACGAGTCTGATTTACCTTCCCAGTACTTTTTACACACTGGTACCCATTTCTGTCACCTGGGTGGGGAGGAACAGTGTGGACAAAGAATCTTGCTCAAGGACTCAACACTGCAGTGACCGGGCCGGGGCTTGAACCCACAACCTCTCGATTATGAGTCCAATGCTCTAACCACTGCGCTCCAATCATACAACATCTACAAGCAATTTTTTCACATTTTGCTCAGTTGTTTGAAATTAATTTCACTAATATATGACCTAGCATGTGTTTTCATCTATAGCACAAAGTGATGTTTGCTGATTCTAAAATAAAAAAATGAGATATTTATATAGATTGGTACTCATATTAAAAAGGAAACTAAGCTATCTGCCAGAGGTGGTTTTCAGGATATCCCACAATGCATTATTCTGATACACTGATTGTACAATATGCCTGCAAATCCAATTCAACTCCTATACTTATGTACAGGTTGCTGAGGTTTTTGAGGTGTCAGCAATGTGGGTAAACACTGGGCTAGTGTGAAAATAAACACATCCCTAGAAAGATATGAATGAGTACTATTCAATTGGATTCTCAAATTCCTAATAGCCCCTTGTCCAGAAAACCATTATTGCCTATTACATATCAGTATATCAGAATGATGCATTGTGGGATATCCTGAAAACCACCTCTGGCTATCCGCTGATGCAATTAACTCAATTTTTTTGTCTTTTGTACCTAAGATGCACCTTTCGATGTGGTACGTCACATATGTGACCGTCCACCCCAAACCAGCCGTAAATGCAGCCTTTTGTCATTTTCACTTTTTTAGATATTCGCAAACACCATATGACACCTTAATGAACTTCACACGATATTTCCAGAAGTCAAGTTATTGTCCGTCAAAGGTTGTCAGGGAGTAAAATATATAACTAACATAAATGCGTTCAAAGATCAGTAAGTTCTATATTTTCTGTTGATTGTTCTCAAAATAAACATATCATATTTCCAATCATTTTTTCGATATGAAACTTTGCTGGTGTTGTGAAGTAATAAGTACAAGGATTGTGAATCGGTCATAAAATCAATTTCGGCATCTTACGACCTTGACACATATTTTCACCTGTAGCGCAAAATGAAGTTTGTTGCATTAACAGCTCCTTTGGATTGGACGGTCACATATTAAGGGTTCCAGGGAATCTACGACATTCACTCTGGTGCAACAAGCATGCAGCTTAACATGAAAATGAGTTATTAGCAATTGTTAATTATTCAGGGACTGTCGCTTGACAGCTGCACACGCAAGGGGTGTTCGTTAAAGTTAACAGGTAGAAGGGAAATTGCATGTGTCTTTTGTTGTTTATTCTACTCAATCGAATAGAATGTGGGAAGTTAATTTAAAAAAAACAGATCTGCTCTTAGGTTTATGTAAATAGTAAATTAAAATTTAGAGGTTTCTTAAAGATGTTTGGTCCGATTTTTCAAAATTTACTTTTTAATGTCATATGAAAGAAGTTAACCCAAGAGGTTTAAGTTTCAAATATCAGCTGAATCGGTCAAACCGTTTAGATTTTATGCAGATTTTATGGGGAAGCTTGTATTTCAGAGCCACCTATATATTACTGTGTATAATTAATTAAATGGTTACCATAAATAGACACATAAATCTCCAAAACAGAACATAACCCAGCCGTGAAATTTCACATGGGCTATAAGAAAAATATGAGCAACATTTTGGTACCAAAATTTCAAAAAAGTTTTTAAAAAGTTGAGGCAATCGGACCATGCTCCTCTGAAGGTCAGATTCCTTTTATCCCTTTGCGGTGCGGTTGCGGTGCGTTTTGCACTGTAAGGGTACTGGTAGTGCTAGTGGTATAATTTAAAGTACACGATTGAATGGTATCAGATTGAAGCTGAGATTCAATTATGACCGTCTGTTTTCAATGCGGTTCCGCATGCGGTGCGTTTTGAATCGATATAATGGTTTTCAGCGAGAGTGATTCCTTTTATCCGGTTCCGTTTGCAGTACGGCTATCCGAAAACTCATGCGTTTATTTATCCGTATTGAACACGTTTTGGTTGTGCGGAAACTTTTCATACAGAGAAGATGATGACATGGAACCGCATTGAAAACGGACGGTCAAAATTGAATCTCAGCTTCAACCTGATCAGGTCCTGATACCATTCAATCGTGTGTTTTACATACAGAGAAGATGATGACATGGAACCACATTGAAAACGGACGGTCAAAATTGAATCTCAGCTTCAACCTGATCAGGTCCTGATACCATTCAATTATGTGTTTTTACATTATACCACTACCAGTACCCTTACAGTGCAAAACGCACTGCAACCGCACAGCAAATGGATAAAAGGAATCTGACCTTAAGCTTTCCAGGGAATCTACGACATTCACTCTGGATTAACAAGCATGCAGGTAGCGTAGCATGAAAATGAGTGATTGGCGAATGTTACACATTCATGGACTGTCACTTGATATCTGCACATTAAAGATTTTGCATTTCTCATTGCATGTCTATCATCAAATGAAGGCCTATCCTCCTTTGTGCTCTTGAACAGAGCCCAGGGGGGTACTTACATTTACGGAAGGTATGGGTATGTGCCGCCCTCAAGACCCCCTCTTCAAGCCTCCTCTTCCGCTCCCCAAGATGCTCTTTTCAATATTACTTCAGTTCCGAAATCCCAATTTTCAAAGAAAATGACTCAAAAGTGTGTTGTTTCAAGCTAATTTTGAGTGATTTTCAGCTCAAATAGTCGTATTTTTAAGAGGAAAAAAGCAGTTCCATAGACCCTATTTTTGAACAAAAATCCGTTCCGCAAGACCCTATGTTAGATTTCACAGATCTCACATACCTACCAAAAAAATTTGAGTGTGTTTTTACAAAGAGTGATTGAAAAGTGTGTGGCCCTGGGGAAGAATCAGAAAAGTCTCAAAATGTAAATTTTTAATTGTCTCTAACATGCATAGCTTATCTATCTTGGTCTACGAACTTATTAACCCTTGTCCACCTAAGGTATTTTCTACTAAGTCACCTAAGGTTGCCCCTGTGAAAATGAAATTGACGCGCCAAAAGTGTGGTTGTTTTATACCATAGTATAGGGTAGGGTCTCCTCTTTCTATTGATACCAAAATCATGAAAAACGGTCAAGGCGTTACGTAATTATGATGTCATAAAGTACTTTAGGTCAGAAAATTTCGCCAAAATCTGATTTTCGGCAAAAATTGAAAAAAAATTCAAAAATTAGCTACAAAAGTTCTAAATATCGGATTTTCAACAGGTTTTTTGCTAATGAATTAAGGAAATGGTAGTTCTTACATGTTCTGTAAGTTTAAGCTTGTTAGCATGCATATATTTTTCAAAATGGTGACTTTTATATAGGGGTACCACCACCCACCCCTACCCACAGACTTTGACGACTTACCCTACCCCCACCTAAGGTGGTACCCCGACTTTTTTTAATCAAAATGACCACAAAGGATGTAGAACCAATTACTTAAATACCTGGGGTCACTTTGTTTTGCATTTTGGAGCAATTGGCGACGATCCGTTAGGGGGGTGGTAACCACCACCACCACTCCCCCCCCCCCCAGGGGGACGGGGATTAAACACTCTTTGCATGCTCGCCTGCAAATTTCAAATGACAGTCCCTGTAATGACAAAAACTTTTGATTGAAATAAGCAAGAGCATGAAGTGGACACTGCTATGTTGGATGGTTAAGAAACACCTTCAGCATTAACCCTTACTTCACTCAAACTCAATAAAGTGCTCTGTTAAAATCACCAAATTGTGCATACAGGTCAAAAGACGTCACAGACGTGGGTTATATACAAGGACCAAATTTATGCCTAGGCAGCAACTCAGTGGTGGCTTGGTAATGAGGCACGCACTTGGTTTGGAACACAAGAGGTCCAGGGTTCGAACCCCTCTCTTTCGGAGGATGGAAACTGGGGGGGGGGGGTAACTGATATTTGTGTCTGGGTAACCACCCGATCATATCTGTTCAAATGGATACCCTATCCGACACCATACCTGTTCAAATGAATACCCAACCTGAGACTGTACGCAAATGTGACGACACAAAAAGATATCATAAGTAAAATGTAACTGTACACCTTTTGAACACTTTTAAGAAGTGTTTCTAGGTATTTGAAACACTTTTATTGGCAATTTAAGGCACCATTGTCATTAATTTAACAATTCTTTCTAAGTTTGATACCCTATCAGGGACTTAACAGACTAATTTGATACCCTGTGTAATAGTCTGTGTGAAAAAAGAAAAGGTGCTTAATAAAGTCTGCACAATTGTTCTTGACTGAGTCTTAGTCTTTGAGACCCATAGATTCCAAAACTGAATGATGCTAAATCCGCACCATTGAGCATTTTGAGAAATCCAACTTAAGATAAAACAAACTGGCTACCAAAACAAGGGGTGATATTTCAAAATTGGTCAAATTTTGTTCAAAACCACACCAACATGTTCCTCTCATCACAAGGAAGCAGAAAAAGTATACTTTTACATATGTCTGAAATATGGTTCTGGAGTTATAGCCAAAAATGTGAAAGGTCACATTAGAGGTCACGGATTTGGCCCTATGGGAGTCCAAAATTTCAAAAGTATCTGATTTTGTTCAAACTGGTCTCAAACTGTTCCTCTTGCAAAAGTGTCTACACAAAGTGATAATTTGAAGTGTGTCAGGTCAATTGTTGCCATGGTAGCAGGCAAAAACAAAGTCCATATTTACCATTGCATTGGTGCCTGTAGCACAAAGTTTTCCTTGACCTGTAACCATAGCAAAAACTGATCTGATACACTTTAAACCATTACTTTGTGCAGACAGTTTGGCAAGACGAATAGTTTTAGACGATTCTGAACAAAATTGGAGACTTTTGAAATTTTGGACTCCTATAGGGCCAGTTCCGTGACCTCTGATATGACCTTTCACATTTTTGGCTATAACTCCAGAACCATATTTCAGACATAGGTAAATTTATACTTTTTCTGCTTCCTTGTGATGAGAGGAACATGTTGGTGTGGTTTTCAACAAAATTTGACCAATTTTGAAATATCACCCCTTGTTTTGGTAGCCATTTTGGATTTCTCAAAAGGCTCAATGATGCGGATTTTGCATCCTTCAGTTCTGGAATCTATGGGTCTCAAAGACTAAGAACCAGTCAAGAACAATTGTGCAGACTCCATTTTGCAGTCAACCCCAAAATCAAGGTTTTTCCCACAGACTATAAGA
Organism: Ophiothrix spiculata; assembly: GCA_000969725.1. NCBI lineage: Eukaryota > Metazoa > Echinodermata > Ophiuroidea > Amphilepidida > Ophiotrichidae > Ophiothrix > Ophiothrix spiculata. Next base: position 27,037 of record JXSR01S003617.1, read on the forward strand.
TCTGCAGAGTACCATGTCGATTTTGATACCCTATATTGTAAGTCTTGAGACCTGTCCAAGTCTCACTTGTTGGTAACGCGGATGGTTACCCAGTCAGAATACCCAGTTACCCCGAGTGAAACTGAACATCCCTCATTGTAGGGTTAGGGTTAATGTCTTGAAGTAGTAATAGAGTTATGAAACATGCAATGAAAGGAGAAACTGCAGTTTGCAAGCATAGAATGAAAATTGCATCATTTACAAAACAAGCAAAATAATAAATCAATCTTATTTTTTTTTAATTAGCAAAAAGCATGATTATGACCCTGAAATTTCTTGCTTGAAAAGTCTTATAAAACTTAATTTTTGGAATGACAATCAACAATTTGATAAGTTTCAACAATCAATAACAAAATGTATGATGTTAATTGTTCTTTTCCCTGCAAAGAAAGCATTTTTTCTCAATAAATATTATGTCATGTTATGTCTGCCAGATTACAACTCTCTGTGGAAGGTAAAGCTATAGGGCCCTAGGTCAAACAATAATTTATTGGACAAAGTAAAACAAAAATCCATGTCTCCCTAAAATGACTGAAATTGAATTTGGATGAACTGAAAGTGTGGATTTTGATTGAAATTCAGAAGTTCTACATAATACTCTAAAAATTGTGTGAATTTGGAGTAACTGTTGTTGATTTTGGTTGGAATTCGGAAAAAAAACCTTCCACAGAGAGAATGTATTTTATAAATGGAATGAGAATGAACCAACACATTGATTGCATATGTAAAAAGCAGATATTGCTGCAAAGCTTAAGTTTGAGCCGTTTGTTAAAGTTTTTGATGAAACCTTTATAACAAGTTTTGCCCTGAACCTTAAAATTGTTGAAAAACAGGACAGCACACAAAGTTCAGTTCGGCGAAACTCACAATTCAGATACGTATCCGAATTTAGATTCTGATGCCCGTATCCGAATTTGGATTCAAAACAACTGAAACGGAATATCAGCTGAAATTAATATTCAGCTTCGCCACGCACCATATCGGTATGTATAAAAGTCAATAATATTATCATCATTTGTCACTTAAATTCTAAGAAAGTTTTGGCCAAATTATTTTGCCTTCTGTGATAAGGAGCTATAAGGACATGTTTCGAAGCTGTCCCGCTGGAATTGCACAGATGGAAATGACATTTCCACAGATACATTTATCATAAATGCAAGAAAGATGTTCTACATGTACTTGCCAGCTTGCGCTATTGATTTGTTTCCTGCGCCACGACAGGCGTATCAGAATTCGGATACCCCTCCATATCCTAATTCTGATACGGGTATCACAATTTGGATACAAAAGTACTTGGGTATCCAAATTCAGATATGTATCCGAATTGTGAGTTCTGCCGAACTGAAGTTTGCTTCGGTTATCAAAGAGTGTGCTTTGCATCACTTTTCCTTCATAACTTCTCAGATAACAAACACTTGATCCACTTTTACTAGAAATACATCTTGTTCCAAGTTTTAAAATTACAATTATTTGAAAAGTATCAACAAAGTTTAGAAATTCATAATGTGCTGTTGTAGAAATTAAACACATGAACCCTAAAGAAGGTATTAATGTTTTATTGCTGAAAGTATTCCGAAAGAATTTTTATGAGTGAGCATTTGAACCAAACCTAGATGTTATCATTGATCAGAAAAATAAAATGAAATGATAAAAGTTATAAATTTGGAAAACTTTTAGTGAAATATTTAAGAATTTCCACATGTTCCATCATGACAAGAAAATGGTTGGATCATATGTGACCTTCCAGCCTGTATGAGCAGTAAATGCCAGAAACTTCATTTTGCGCTACAGGTGAAAATACATGTCAAGGTCGTAATTTGCCGAAATTGATTTTTTGACAGATTTACAATCTTAACGCTTACTACAAAACACCAGCAATGTTTCACTTCAAAAAAATGATAGGAAATGTGAAATAAATCTGCATATTCTTAAGACGATCACCAGAAAATATAAGGCTTACTGATCTTTGAAGGCGTTAATCTCAGTTATACGTTTTACTCCCTGACAACTTTTGACGGGCCATAACTTGACTTCTGGAAATCGTACGAAGTTCATTAAGGTGTCATTTTAATCCTTAAAGCAAATATTTCAAAAAGTGAAACTGACAAGAGCTGGCATTTACTGCTGTTTTGAGCTGGACGGTCACATATTTGGTTTCCTAAGTACTACAAAATATATATTTTATAGAAGGAATCCCTGTCTTCCTTTGGTGTGCCTGTAATTTCTGCAACAGCTCATCTTTTTAAAAATATTGTTTCAAAAGATTTAATGCTCTCATGAAATAAATCCAAAAAAACATATCAAAGTTATCACACTTTAATGTACTCACCTCTAAAAATGCAATTAAACCCAAGAGACAAAATTCGAAACCAAACACCTTAAATATTGCTCTTGTCAAGGATTGTTTTCGATTCTGCCTTTTACTTAATTTCATTTCTTCATTCCAGGCCCTGTGGACAAAATTGAAATAAGAATAAGGTTAATTTAAAAAAAAAACAATTTTTTTCTCGATCATTAATTTACAAAAACAACAAGGCATAATTTGGTGCCAAACACCAATGTGGCTTGCGCAATGCGATTGTAAGAGGTGTTACTAGTTAGGAAATGATGTTGCAATGGCTGTTATATTACAACTGTTGATACAGTTGTATTTTAGCCTTTTTTATACTATACAAGTGTGGCAAACCATCCCGTACACGTACATGCATTGTAAGTATGTAGAGTTTCTTCCCTCCAGGTATATAGCTCAGTGGGGTAGGTAAGGGATCGTTTTTTTCAAAATTACGCATGTGCAATGTCAGCCTTTACCTAGAAAATGAAACCACTTTGTGCTCAATACTACACAATTTTGAAGGCAGGACTCAAATTTTATATTTTCTTTATTACAGGTTGTCATACTTTGAATGTTCCTTTTGCTACTGAGATCAATACAACTCAACTGAAGTCGGTCGGTATTAAATATTTTCAGGCTTTCTTTCAAATCCAAAATTTCCCCATTGATATCTCAAAAGTAAATACTATATAGACGCGCAAAAAGAAAGAAAAAGAAAGCAGGAGAAAAGAAAACTAGGGACAATCTGTCACAGATAGGTCATCCAATTTTGTATTGAAATGGGTTGAGGTCAGTTGAGCAAATAAAGTAGTTTTTATCACCAATGGCTTGGTTTTTTAGCTAACTCGATTTGTTTTTTGGTAGATATTGATACCGATACCCTCTTTAATTTGTCCCAAAGTTGCATACCTATTCAGTTATGGCAATTTCTTGTCATGCACAACAAGCCAGTAGATTGATTGTGGTGTTCATCAAATTCATTGGCTAAAAGGATATTTCTGTATTGTATCAGACTTTGAAGTTTATGTGTATGAAATCCTTCAGAGCATACACCACCAATTAATCGCCTATTCATTCCTATGCAAAACAGCCTCCAGATCATGGCGGATATCTTGGCTATAAAGCGACTGGTTACTTCAACCCTTGGATTTATTTTGAGATTATAGTCTAGAAGAGCCCACAAAGTCGAAAAATATATAGGGTAACCTTGATAATTTTTTGCTAGGTCGCCTCGAACATAGGATATGCTCAAAATTTCATTTTCTCTAAATCGCCACAAAATTTCCCTAGGCACTGAAAATCTGACCTCAAATTTTACATAAACAGCAAAATTATAGTAATCTTCAACCAGCCTGACTACATTTGACCCACAGAACATGATTCAAAAGAAATTTGATCAAAAAACCTAGTTCCCGCCATTTTTGAAGCTTTTAATTTAGAGAGGGCAACCAAAAACTTACTTTCGCATAGCTCTGTACAGGCAAAAAGCCTTTATTTAGTGGTGTGTGTCCTTCAGGTGATCCAAAAAAAGTTATCCAGCTCTTTTACCAGTTCAACTTGTATTGTTTTTGGAATATATTTGTATTACAAAGCATGTGTAGTTTTGCGTACTGGACTAACTACAATGTGTTGTACTACACGTCAGGGATGGCTCCGGCTTGTTAATTCAAGGGGTCCACGTGGATATATCATGGACCCTTTGGGCGCTGCCAAATGCCAATTTATGGGGTCCAGAGAAAATTTAAGGGGTCCAGGTCCAAAAATACACAGTTTTCCCCTTAGATGTAATTTAGAGAATACCAGTCCAGATGTAGATAGAGAATAGCAGCACTTCTGTAAAAGGGAATGATACAAAATCAAACATTTTTACGAATGTGTGCCACAAACCAATCTTTATTTCAATGCAAGCCTGTTTCAATGATAAGTGCAACTTTCTTGCATTCTGTTACTGTTTCTTTCGCACAGACCCCGATCCCGACGCATTAGTGTCATCCGCCATCTTGATTTTGCCAGCTGATCACATCGATTTTACATGAACTAAGAACACGCTTTGTAGTATATAAAGGACTGCGATCGTTGTTCGCTCATGTGCTGTCGCAGAGACGTATTTATTTGACTCGGCATTTTCGCGCACTTGTAGTGATTCTTTTCTAAATTATACTCCCGGCACGCTTGTGTGCTACTTCTACCCTACCAGCTATCGTTTATGACGATGTTCAACAATTGTGATTGCACAATGTACATAATTTAGAGACAAAAATCAAGAAATGACATTAAATTCGCTGGCTTGCAAACATCATTTTACAACTTCGAAATGAACATCAAGGGAACCAAACTACGATCGTGACAAAACATGATAAACTTGACCAATTTTAAGGGGTCCAGAGTTATTTTTGCTTGACCTGATACGCAAGAGATTCTTACAACTTTACGCGTCCAGAGCGCAAAGTATGGGGTCGTGGACGAAACTTGCTACACGTACTACTCGTTATCGATAGGAACGATGCATACAGAAGTCATATCGTACATCTCTTTTACCAGTCACACTTGTATCGCTTTTGTAACATAAAAGATGTATGACAAAGCGTGCATGTGAGATTAACTGCAGCGCGACGTCAATAGAAACGATGTATACAAAAACATTCTTCATAAAAATCAAGCCTGGTAAACTACAAAACTATCATAATTGATTGCAATATTAGGCGTAACAAAAAAATTGTTGTGTTGCCCTCACCCGCCCGGTCGTAAATTTCGAAAATCTACGACCGGCATTTTTATTTTTTATTTTTTATTTTTGTACACGCTTGTTGTAATTTTTTGATATTTACGTGTTTTTCGCCTTGAAAATGCAGTAAATACTTCGGCGACTCGTCGGACATGTTTTTGTTTTGGAAGACTCTCTGCGAATATTTGCAGTATCGGACTGTGAAACTTGAAATCCTCGATAGCGAAACTACTAGGATGCGTAAAAGTCTAGCACTCTGTCAGCAACTAGAAGTCATCACATTCTTTTTTGTATGTATATTCAAAAAAAAATCACAATTCTTCAATTGGAATAAAATAAATGGAACCGGAAGGTGTATTACTT
>JXSR01S003619.1:28699-40129 GCA_000969725.1 Ophiothrix spiculata
CAATCACCAGCTTTTAACAATCTTGTATATAATTTGTTTATGAACAAGATGGCTTATGTTGATAAGGCTATAACTTCCTGTGGATTATAATAATTATGTGAACAGATGATAAACCTATAAGATTGGGACAGAGCCAGAACAAATTTTGACACAAATTGTGACTAATTAATTAATTAATTTACGAAATAAGTGAATGGTTTCAAATGCAACCATTATGTTAATATGCGTTGTGAGTTGACTGTGGAATTCACAGATTTACACTTAAATTATATAGAAATTTTTAGTCGTACATCACACATCGAAATCTACGGTACGGTATTAGAGTTAAATTACAAAGAAACTCATTAAAAAATTGAAGAATTCAACGCTCAGGTCGTCTTATCCAAGTAGTCTTCTAAATTTCATATCAACTTTGTCTGTTTGCATGTTTGCCCTGGTTGCCTTGTGGTGTCATCTAATACTTTTCTTCTTTATGTGACCATAGATACTAAGTATGCTTATACATACTAGTAAATACTCATACAAGCTCAATATATGCTTTGACTACTGCATTAAAATCGCCTCCAATAATACATGTAATTTAACGAAAACACCCAGGAGGCAAACCATGATCATTTAAGGGCTACAAAAATTAACCTTAAGCACTGACCACTCAAACAGCAGAGATTATCACTGAAAAATCCCAATGGGAACGAAAGATAGATACATATTTTTAGATAATTGGAAAAAAGGGTTTAATTTTTTCTAAAAACTAATGTAAACATTTAATTCCGGAAAAGAGATTTTTACATTGCTTACCTATAGATTCTGTCTTTAAAAACTCAGGAAAGATTTCTAAATATGGCATGAGCCTTAAGTTAAATACCGACGAAGTGTGTGGTTTCATATTAGTATTAGATGGTAATAATGTAAATATATAAATAAACCAAAGTCTAAAGTGGTTTCCAGTGTTTTATCATTAAGTCTTATCAATGGGTTAAGTTTGGGTCAAGAGCAAAATGTAAAACCATATACCCTTGAACTTGTCTTTTTTGTGAAATTTACTTTTAATAGCCATTTTCATCATGTCTTGTCATTCATTACCCAGGAGGAAAGAACATAGGTGATTCTTTGTATAACTAATTGACAGTGACAGACGAGATCATTTGGAAGTTTGGGTAGAGATTTTAATGGTGGTCTAATGTCAGTGGCCGTTTGTATTGGTATCTGCTGACTGTAAAGTCTGTTGTTATCCTCTTGAAAATTAACATATTTTCCTCATTTTAGGTTATATCTTACACCAGGACCATAAACGAACAAAATAAAATATACAAGCCAGGATCAAACAAGCCAATGCATATTTATTCACGAAACGTAGCAATGGTAATGATTGTAGCATTGTAAATTAAAGACATCTAGGCTCTACCGGGAGTACTAGCGTTTTCAGTGATTAGTTTCTATAAATATTAAGGTCATTTTATTTAGTTTCTGTCTAGATCTGTAGGCCTGATGTATCTGTTGTCAGGCCGGGGTTGTCAAACGTGTCACTTCTAGAAAATAAACAAAATTATAACAAATACGTAAAACAAAAGCAAAATACATGCTTAGTACCTTTCGCTTGGAAAGTAATTCTGTTCTGCAAAAAGGCTTTACAATAGACAGAGACCGAACTTGTCCCAGATGAAAAGAAACTTTAGGAAAGTATAAATCCGGTCAATTTAAAAATTCTATAATAATCCGAATGACAAATGATTACAGTGATTGACACAACCCAGTTACCATTTATGACAAATGTTGCATACTTTCCTATAGAATATGCAAGATTACGTGCCTGCTACCATGCAGGATGAATATTCACCCATTCATAGGAAATAAGAAAAATGATAACCAAATAAAGTGAAAAATAAACAAGAAATGAAAAAAACTGAAGAACCTTCTAATGACTTCATATATCTATAACTGTCTAGGTTTATAATATAATTGAACGTTACTCTGTAAAGTTGCAAAAAGACACTATCTGACTGCTGTCATATAAAGATACAAAACCTGAACGAAAACAACAACAAAACAACAACATACAATTATATGAAAAACGGCCGCAGGTGAAACACTGGCAACCGTAACCTTACAGCGAAAATTGCGCCAATAGATTAACTTGTAAAAGTACATAAAACATGGAGATAAAGGTACACGAAATAGATGCTCATGAGCAATATAGTACAACATGACTATGTCTCAAAGACATTGAAATTAGTCATACAAAAAACACATACAATTTACGAAGCAAAGTTCCAAGTTGAGAAATGTGTTCGCAGAAAACCTTGCAATTTTCCTTATAAATATATTTATGGAAAATTCAGGTCCCTGGATAGTATCTCAAGGGAGTAAACACTGTTGTTAATGATGTCATTGCGGAACTATTTTAAGCCAAAAATAGCTTAACTTTCATATTATAAAAGCCAAATCATTCTTGGCAATAGTTGGAGAAATATTACCCAGAAGTAGATCACAGGAGTGATGTCTGTTACACCGTGCCAACAAACAGTACATGCACGTAACACTAAGAAACATTATTTACACTGCTCTATTATAAGGATAGTTTGCAATTCTTAAGAAAGTAAAGTGTAATGCAAAAAATGTTGCAGTGCTTATCGTGTACTCAAAGTTCGTAATGAAAGTACTCAAAGACCAAAATTGTTAACAAACTGTTTTAAACGTAATCAGACTTAAATATTAGTAAAATAATTGTCAAATTGATATTCAAACATAATGTTTACAATGCGATACAAATATTCTACAGCAACGTGGTTTAAACTGCTTTGGGATGGTGCTAGAACTTCAAAGATAATACATTTTTTGATTGCTTAGACAGTATTAAAAGACCAAAGAGATCCTTTGTGGGAACGTTTTTCACCTGCATTTTGCCACCAGTCTTAGAGAAACGCTGTTTTTTTTACATGTTTGCGTGTAAGTGTAGAGTGCATTAACTTGCACAAGAAGTAAAGTTAGCTGTACCACGTTGTAATTGTACATTGGTTGGAGTTATTAAACATTAAAAAAACATTCTTAGCTCTATTTTAACTTAATTATTACCAACTATCTTGATTTATTTTTCCAAATTACTTTAACCCGGTTAAGTGGTTTCTTTTGAGAGCCAAATCAAAAAATAAATAAAAAATAATATGTAAAATGTAAAATATATATGTTTCGCACCTATCATAACAGTTGGTAATTTACACATATCTGACATAGCCTAACTAGATCTACCGGTATGAACTAATCCGACTCAAATGTGCAGACTAACAGCCTAATAATCCGAGTCAACTGTGACTTAACAAATTAAGTTCATTTTAACCAGTAATTTCCACAAAAAATTGGAAAACATCCTGGAATATCATACGATTCCTTTGGCTTAATTTGCATGATTTGTGAAACCCATTAAGCTTAAGCTTCCAGGTCCGTGGACTTAGTCAACAGTTTAGAGTTGTTCCCATTTATTTGACAGTTGTGTCTAACCGTGTTATTTCAAGAAATTTCTAATTGCCATACGAATACTGACAATTTTGGAGGGTATCGACAACAACAAACTGCTGAAATGCAATTATCTAATTTTAGATTTGTCATTGTTGTGGTGGACAGATAAGTGGACATAGGACACACCTAAAACGCCTTTCTCTCTGGCTGTTAAACGGAAGTCCTGCGGGAGCATGGGAGAAACGCAGCTTTAGGTGTCAAAAGTGTCACATTGCTGAAAAACTTCATTTGCAGTTTTTAATTTCCACGATGTGTATGTTAGATACTTTTTGTGTATAGGTTGCATCAACAAAAACAAATTGAAATTTAATTGGACAAAGAAATTTAAGTGGACATTTATAGGGCACGCCTATCGACTTTTTCTTTGGTTTGGCAAACGGAAGACTTAGCTTTTGGATCAAAACAACTGAAACCAACAATTTAACCAACGTTTTTATAATATTTTAATGCCTAATTTCATAGGACGGCCATGCTTTGGTCAAGCTTAAAAGTCTTAAATTAGATCAGGACGTTATTGATTGATACAATACAGGTAAAGCATAAATTTCTAAATTGAGGACGATAAAGACCACAACACCTCTGATTTGGTCATTTGAGTGATTCACTCATATCCGAAAATATCTGTCTGTAGTAATAAGTATTCATTTAAAAGATTTGTATCGAATTATGCCAAGTACGTGAAGTCATCAAATTACCATTCGTTTATTTGTCAACAGAGATAAGTCATGTTGTCTTGTATTCGTCAAATAGAATGACGACCTGTAATTGTCAGAAAACCAATCCTAAATATTAGTAGCAATTTTATGTGGGCTATATTTCACAAGGAAACTGTCTTTTATAAGTGTTCATGATATTAGATATGTAAGATGATCTATTAAAATAAGCTAAAATACTTTATGCGAGAGTATTTTATTTGATAGTACTTGCAAAAGTTGTTTAATTCAATCTGAATGCTGCTGCTGAAATCTGAATCTTAAATTACAGGCTGTACTAATACAATGTCCTCAATTGCGAAGTTTAATTATCGAAAACGCAATGTACAAGAAAACATACTTGTCTAATTTCACTTAAATGCCCTCCTAGAAGGTTCTATGTACATACCGTATGTATGGACCGGTACAATGTTAGATACTGTTTAAATTTAGAGAAAAGAGCACTCACCATTCATTGCCGTTTACAGGAATCTTCACCGGGATTTTTATTTGTAATAAGAAAGTAGATTACATAATGTTATCTGACGCAGAAATACTTTCTTCGAAAATGAGTTCCTAATTGATTCGTATACATTATTATATTTTATATTTGCGCAATTTGATGTATTCGCTAGAATCGAATCAGTCGCTAGACATATTGAATAATGATAATGAATGATAGTGCAAGAAAAAAAGAAAAAACCTCGGTTTTCTATTCGGTTCAGAATACTGGGGGTGATACTTTACGTAAGACATTTCCAACCGTGTCAGACTTATGCAATATAGCTGGAGTGCTTCCAAGTCATTACTTACCAATTTTTTCTATGAGCATGATGAGGACATAATCAATCTTAACCATCACTGAAATGGATTATCTTGTCTCCTAAACGTAGAGTAAACATCTGCCTACATTTAAGCTTTAACCTACTTTCTATATCAAGTTTAAGGACTTTGCTCCATCATATATTAAAATACATATCTTTGGCTCCAACACGGATAGCATTACTTAAACCAGTTTATTTTCTGCGTTGAAATGTCAAGAAAGCTAGAATTGGTTAACAAATAAGTTATACTATTTTGCTCCATTTAATCAGAAAAATGAAATTTCACTGGAGTAATTTTATTCTGATTATGATAGTGCACTTGACGTTTTACAATTATTTTTGGTAGATTTTTAGAAAGAAAAAGGAAAGATTCTTCATCATATTCATGTGCAGATGAATCTGCTTCTCAAAAATGGCGATCCATCATTTTGATACTTGCATCTAATTTGCATCCTCGATTCTTCGATCTTCTTTGAAATCCAAGGCTCCTATTTCATCAGGGAAATAAATCTTCAACGACTTTCAGTTCAGAAAAAGTGCACTTGAAAACAAAAAGTCATTGACGCCTCTGAACAAGGTACTGAAAATAAATCTGAATAATTGTAGCTCAAAGCAAATATGAGTGAGTCAGGTATTCCTTCCTGAACACATATCTAAAGAAAAACAGCAAAGGTTCGAGGTGAATTCAAATTTATAAAGTTTCTATCTAGGTCTCATGAAAACATTTGGCAAAAGTCCTGTCGCCTGTACGCAATTTTAGAAACTTTGCCGGTCAAAACAAACTTTATTTAAATATAGATTTGTTTCAAATTTTTATCTGCAAAATGCAAAGTCTCTTCATATCTTAATTTCACATTATCATGATAATACTTCATTTGATTGTAATCCACTACTTTGTTTTTCAAGTTTGCAAAATCCTTGTCGAATGTCCGCCATCTTGGAAATATAGTTTAGCCAGGTTCAGTTTGAAACGAACTGCATTATGTAGAAATGTTATCATTTGTTACCCACATTGTCGACGGCTTTGGATATTCGTTGTGGATGATTACATCTGTTGATAAGCTTTGTGCAAAATCTTTGAATTTCAGTAATTTCTTATCTTCTGAAAACTTATTTGAGAAAGTTGGACTTCCAATCCATGTACCTTACACCAGGTCTCTTTTCTTCTTGGAAATCGCTTCAAGTTAGACACATAAGAAATAGAAGCTCATTTGGCAAGATTATTTTTCTTTTATCCATTGAAGCAATCAGAGATTTTTTAACAAAGAATAATATGGAGTGAAAGCTTTGGTTCTACTTTGTCGGTATGGGAGGGTGTCCTTTTAATTTCAACCAATAATAATCTCTGTAGCACCTATGCAGTTCCAAGACTTCGTTGTCTGCAACTGCAAACAAACAGTAAAATAAAACAGAACAAAACAAACAAAACAAAACAAGACTTTTGAACTATTGTTTTGATATTTTGCAAAGTATTTTATTATTTGCACCGTTTTTTTAATACATGTACTGTACACAGACAGATTTTTTAGGCTCTGTTTTCAGATAGGCGATAGCATCAAGCGGAACATGGTTTGATTGGCCAGTATAGATTAGTTCCAATATCGAGACTTTCGTCAATTTGTGATACTTGCAAAAACAATGGTATGGTTTTGCTTAAGACCTTATAAAACTGCTGCAATAAGACTGGTTTTGCTATATCGGTCATATACAACGTCATCCTTTATCCATGTCGTCATGTCTGGGGAATAAATATAGGGGGCACGCCCCGAATATGCCCTGTAGACGAACGGAGCATCTACCCCCGAGGGACGGGAAACATGTCAGCTGGGAGCGGATAAGTGAGGCGTATTTGAGGGTTTTGTAATTCACAAACTTCAGAGAGAGCTACATTTATGTAAAATAACCGAAGACTCAAAGTCAGCTGATGTTATGAATATGTCAAGCAAGATGATTTACAATTTTCCAAGTAGACATTTGAAGGGCGTTGTTTCTTTCTCAAATCAGGAAATGTATCAAATGATCATGACAGAGTTAAGTATTTTTCTCCAAGAGTGATCTTCAGAGGAGAGACTGCAAGAACAAGTTTGGGGCCATCTACACGGAGCGCAGATTTTTTTTAGATGCATGTGCATCTCCGAGATCCAGATCTGAGATTCGCATCTCCATAGACCACTTACACGCCGGGTTTACACGTACGCAGAGTGCTGTACAGCAGATCCGGATCTGACGCCAGTGTATTCACAGTCTTCTGCAAAGCGGCTTACGGAGATGTGCATTCATCTGGATTTGCATTACCGGGTAGATTACCAGCTTTCTCTCAACACTGCAGCGTCGCGTCATTGTATTGCTACTCAACAAATAACAGCACAGCGCACTTTAATAACTCGGACTCTTCGTCATTTTTTTCGTGTAGCAGAAACAACGTTGCAGAGTCCGGGTTAAAGACACTGGACTACTTGCCATTAGTGATTATGTGCGCTGCAGCAGCACTGTCTTCTGTCTCATTTTTATAATAATTTTCGTAGGTTTTGTGAAACGTTGCTTGTGAAGTATTTTTGTGATATGCTTGTAAGTAACCAAAACAGCAATGTAATCTGTCGCTCAAAAAGAGTGTCTATTTGGACTTCCATTATATTTTTGAGACGCATAATATAACGTAAACAAATATATTACAGCAAATAACTTGAGATACATGGACAGACAAACCTTTACATGCAGCTCGGTCTATTTATAACGCATGAGAGTATTCCGAAATGTCAACTCGATCGCACAGATGGAAATGTTTTAGCCTAAACGAATAACTTCATCATCGTCTGTGTGTCAAATGGGTTAGTCCTACTCTTGCGAATAATCGAGGCGACCGGGAGGGCACCGGTAATAGTAGTGAAGGGTAGTGGTACGAAACTAATAGAAGTACTAGATCTAAGATGTTTGGATGTTCGATTTTTTTTTCAAGTTAATTGTTGCAAGTGCCATGTCATTCGATCAATGTCAAACAGAGGTTCCTTAATTAATTCCGACAATAAGGATAATTTTGTCATTTATTAATTTCATCTGTTTGAGAAGTTGTGCTGCTGTGTTGGTATCATCTCGTGTGGGTTTACCGTATATTTAGCAATAAAGATGATGATGAAGGGTCGGATGATGTTTTGACCTTTCATTGCACCTCTCCGCCCCTTCCCGACAATTTATTCAAGCGCAATAACGCGCTAAATGAGGGACAACCAATTATCTACTTATTACGTACACAACATTGAATATTGCACTGCCGCCGATTTTCCAGCTGCAGTCTCATGATCTCATTTGGAAACCAGCCAGGGTAAACGAAGCGAGTGGGGATGGGAAAACCCATGCTTGATGATGGGTCATTGCGAGTTCATGTTACACTTTTAAAGCTACTGGAAATTCTAGTATTCCTTCTAACAATGTTGAGTTTGAAATACTGGTACAAAAAAGGAACAGTTCTATTTAAATTTAATGTCTACATGGCCAAAATAAAACGTACCTAAAAGTAAAATCATCTTAGGGAAAGAACCATTTTCGGTTTTTAAAAAATCTATGCTTTACTTAACTCCGTTAAAAGAAAAATTACTGGGGATCAAAGTTGTCATTTTGGCAGACTTATTTTTTCGTGTTTGCCCTGAGACACGTTTCCTGAAATTTATTAGCATTACTATTGATTACATTGGTCTTCGTGATGCATTCCATATTCCACCTTTCGAAAGCTTCAGAATTAACTTGTAACCATGTTTCTCATGCATGTACGGTTAATACATATTCATTTTCACTGCATGTTAATAACAAACACCGCACTGAAATTACTAAATCCATCAGTTAACTCAATTTGCATTCCGGAAGTGACCTGCATATTTTGTTAGCGACATAATAACGTTATATGCCACGCTACACCAGACGATACATTATTTTGTTTTGTCATCTTTAGCGTGTCATACATTGTAAACTTCTCAAATCTTATATCATAATGTGCTAAAAATATCAGACTTATATTTCGGTACTGGACATTTTCTTATTTCACTTATCAAACATTTGTTGATTTGTTTGATTTTCCATTCTTCAGCAAACGTTGTACGAAACCATCCATTATTAATTAAAACTCAATTCAACAATTTATAAGTCTCTGTGAAAGTATTTTCCGTGGTTTTTTTTTCGGTCTGCTTCTTGACAAAAATGTTGAATTTGCAATACTTTAAAACATTTCTTTTATTAAACTCAGACAAACCGGGTATGTATTATTTATGACACATCAAATGAAATAGCAAAGAACGGAAACAACGATGATTTATCTAAACATTTTTGCCTTTGGGTCTTTTATAGGGCTTAATAAAATGTATGATATTGGCTGATATGAATTATTCGGAAGTCATTTTTTATGCATCATACCAAATCAACAGCACATTCTTTATTTTATTATAATGCTTATTATATATTATGCTTCATACTCGAAATACTGCATGTCGCCATGTGCCACATAAAAGTTACCCATCTGAAAATTACCGTGGAAAAATCCATTGTAGTAACTGCACATAAAAATCGTGGTGTTTTCACATCTCCTCTGACTCGCGTTCTCAGATATTGATGAAGAAAGATGGGGTCAGCATGGTCAGTGAAAGCCAGTATTTTGATGATGACAGGGGCGTTGACGTCCGGATATTTCTAATTAAATCATCTCTAAATTATCAAGTTGCTACTGAAACAGACATGTCTGAAATAATAACATCATCTATAAATTAGAATACCAAATACCAAACTCATATCCATACTGCAAGGGTCATATTCATCCGGGATATTCATGGTAATTGCTCATTGAATGTATTGAATGATGATCAAAGATATTGGCTGATCGAGGTGAAATGTTTAGAAGAAATCATGTCTGGTTTTTAATAATAATATAATTTACTAATAATAATAATAACAAAAGAAAAACGAACACATAAAACAAAAATATCACTAATATTTTCTGTGTATAATAATAAATATTGACTACCTTATATAAGTCACACCTATGAGTGATGCGTTGCACTTCATACAATGACTATACGGGATGATGCTTTCAAATAGCTTTCCCATCTGGCTAAGCAGGTCATTGCAGGATATATCAGCAGACCAACCGAGGGAAGATGACATGAGATAGCTGACTGATGGATGAAAACAGATATCGACAACTGATCAGCAGAATAGTGTTATATGTAAGGTGCCTGGACTGTCATGAAGTTCTTCCCTTTTTAGGCCGCATAAAAAAAAATAAGTCGTTGCTCGCCCGAAGGTGTCTCAAAATGTGAGGAGGGAGGGATGTTTTTTTTTTAAGGTTAGGGAGAGCCTGTACAATCCAGGTTTCCCTTGGTAGATGCTGACTGCACATTCAGTTGCTGTCTTTTAACTCGATGTGATATAGAACGATGTTGGTTTGATGACAGTTACGTTGTTAAAAACATCAAAAATTAAAAAAATCCTTTTTGAGGAAAGTAGGGATCTTGATATTTGAATGATTTACCACAGTTTATAACACCTTTTTAGCATTTTTGCACAAAAAAAATGGTGCGGCAAAAAAAGTGAGGAGGGAGGGAACGAGAAACAACTTTATTTTTTATGCGGCCTTATATAAGTCACACCTATGAATGATGCGATATGCACTCTATACATTGACTATACGGGATGATGCTTTCCAATGGGTTTGCCATCTGGCTAAGCAGGTCATTGCAGGATATATCAGCAGACCAACCGAGGGAAGATGACATGAGATAGCTGACTGATGGATGAAAACAGATATCGATAACTGATCAGCACAACAGTGTTATATGTCAGGTGCCTGGACTGTCATGAGGTTCTTCCCTTTTTAAACAAGTAGGCCCACGCATGTCAGAATACATTTAAAGGAGCATGGTCCGATTGCCTCAACATTTTTTCAAACTTTTTGAGATTTTGGTACCAAAACGTTGCTCTTAATTTTCTCATAACCCTTGTGAAATTTCACAGCTGAGTTATGTTTTGTTGTGGAAATATGTATGAAAATGTGTCTAATTATGGTAACCATAATTAATTTTACGCAGTAACATATAGGCAGCTCTGAAATTCAAAATTGTTCGTAACATCAAAACGGTTTGACCAATTCAGCTGAAATTTGAAACTTAGACCTCTTGAGTGATCATCTTTCATATGCCATTGAAAACTAAATTTCGATAAATCGGACTAAGCTTCTTTAAGGAAAAAAGCGTAAAAGAAGACTTAAGTGTATTCTGTAAACAGGATGCTGCTTTACAAGTAAAATGCGGTATTATTTTTCATCAACAGGTTTTGAAAGACATAGCGTTGTATATGCGAAGGAAAACATCCATTTATATTTAGAAATATAACAAATATAACAGATGTTGTAATTATTTGTT
>JXSR01S003620.1:12519-25595 GCA_000969725.1 Ophiothrix spiculata
ATTTGGGTCCAAACTCGTGCACCATAATACTGAATTAAGCAAATTAAATTTGCCGTAGTTTCTTTAATACCATACCTGGACGCTTGAAATTTTACGGGTTGTTTTTACATATTGTTGGTTTCAAATTATTACCAAACACTGTTTGCTATGTTATCCATAATAAGCGTACGGCGCATGGACTCTCCAAGTATCAAGCACAGCCTAAAGTTACTCATGTATTTGGTGGTTTGATGTAACTTGTTGTTCATCTATGTGTTACTTCCGCCGAGAAGTTCTCAATAGAGTTCACTTCTGAAGATATTAGCATACAGGGCACGTATCCAATACCATGATCTTTCATAAAACAAGCTCGTATTAAGAACATTTGTAAACTCTCACTTTATTCAAAGTGGCGATCATGCTAGAAAACCCCTGGAGAAAATATCTTGACCAAACTGTTTTCCCAGCGACGCTTTGACTGAGCCACAGTTCAATTTCAATTTTGTGTCCCATTAATGAGATAACGTTGTCTTCAGAGCTTAGACTTAATTTGAAATATACTGCCAAGAGAGACGCATCAGGTTCGAAGATGTACACAGAATGGTTATACTAAAGCTTGCATGCTATCAAAAATGTATACAGAAGAAGGTAACATTGCCTTCTGGATGCTTCACATTCAGGTGGAAAATTGGCCCTGATCACCTTGGCAAGCAGCTTCCACCAGCATCAGTAAAGATGCATTCTAGAAGCCTTGATAATGTCAGAGGCATCTTCTGAAACAATTTTGAGCTCGACTAAGACAACTTTTGCCTCCGTCGTGCTCGTACAATCCGGACTTTACCGGAAGATCAGGGTGTTGAGATTTTGCCTTGTCCAGCAAGATCTTCGGATATTAATTCTATGAGAATATCTGGGTTAAGAAACATGTTGGATTAACATCATATTATATTGATCCTTTGAGGTGCTTTGGCTGAGATACCTTAAAGAACTCTCCAATCACAAATGGAAAGCATGCCATGGAGAATCATGACGTTATACGTTTCTTAATGAGAACATAGGAAATATCGATTGATTCGAAATTATCACTAATATTGTGTTAATCAACCCTTTGGAGTTTCATATCTCTAGGTAACGTATGAAAGAAAATATATTTTGCACAGTGACTTAACAGTGGCTTACTTATGGTGCAATGATGATTTGGACCGCAAGGATTTTGGATTCAAATCCAGGTAAAAATGCACTAGCATCCCTCTTTTTTTGAAGATTTGTGCTTAAGAGAAAATTTCCCTATTGTCAGGGTAAATCATGATTCTATAATTTTTTATATAAGAATATTTGTTAAATTATTAAAGTATCATAATATGGTATGTAATAATAACAACGCTATGATATTCTCTATAAAATACATAATGGTCACAAGGGAACATGCACAATTAAAAACCTAAGATAATAATGTAAAATTTATAGCTTGATTCAAAAGACAAGAACATTTGTGTACTGTTTAAAAAGTCGATATCAAAATAGAATTGAATGATTTATACAATTTATAAAAATATATCTTTTATAATGAATTGTAACATTTATTTTATTCATTACCCTATAAAAGTAAGGCCATATAAGTGCATTAATTTTCTAGGGACGACGATTCTCAATTCATATGGATAGATATATCTAAGAACTTATACTAATGCATAAGTTGATTAACCTTGGAAATAAATTGTGAGCAAAACATGATATATGTCCTAGTATGTAAAATGTCTTCATATTTTTTCAATATAAATGAACTGACTGTCGGAGTGGAACATGGTGTATCCGCAGTTTAATGCATAGCCTTGAAGCATATTAAATTGAAAAAAGTAAATAAATATTCAATTGTTATGGTCAATTTGCCGCAAGACTGTGCACTTTACGTGCAGCTTCACATCAGAAAATCAACTCACACCACTGAAGTTTATTCAAAAAATCAAATACCAAAAGATACATTTTAGGCCGAATTCATAAAAGCAGCAATTGCTATTTCTATAGCCTTTTCTTGAATTTCTATTCTTAGAAGCTAGCATTGACTTGCAAGAAAAAGCTCTCTCAAGGCCGCAAAAGCTATTTCTAATCCGTTCCAAGCAATTGCTCGTCCGGTTAGTAATTGCTTACATTTGTATTCAAAAAGCTGACCTTTTGCTTACAACATGTAGCAATTACTTGCATTTTACTAAGATCCTATACGAGGAGCTTAGCACTGGTATACATTCATGGTTTCTGCTATATTTGTGCTGCGTAAGAAAAAACACTGAAGTATACTAGTGTTGCGTTACTATAGATTACATAAATCATGCTATTTGTTGAAAATTACGTCAAATTGATACCAAAAATGAGGAGTGACTTGCTGTAACATTTGTGTCTGAAAACTATCACGCGGTAAACAAAGCAATTTCTAACTTCATGTAAGCAAAAGCTAGCCTGCCTATTGTTTGTTTGGTAGCTTTTTCTTGTCTGGGTCGATCTCAGACAAGAAAAAGGTATTTGTCCAAGCTGAAGGTCATGTATATGTTTTTAAGCAATTGCTAAGGCTAAATCTTTTTCTAGTCTAGCTATTGCTTTTTCTTAATGTCTTTTTCTTGCCAGCAATTGCTACTTTTATGAATTCGGCCTAGTATTACAGCACAAATGCTAATGTAAAATATATTGGCACATGTTGGTCCATCGCATGCAAGACCTGTTATGCTTATTCTGTATGTATTCATTAACCCAGGCCCGTGGCCATGGGAGGGGGGGGGGGGGTTGAAGGGGGGGCGTCACACCCCCTCAAACATGTACAAAAAAAGGTTCACCATTTATTCATCCTGTTGCTGAGACTCTCCTGTACAAATTTGGTGTTGTATTTCTTTGTATTCAAGTATTTTAAGGAGTAATCCTTACAAAAATGAAACTTGCAAATATCACTTCTTTTTGGTGTATTAATGTATCATGTTTTAAATGATTATAATGTTTTAGGTTCCAAAACACTAGGAATGAAATTAATTTGCATAATTTCATGTAATATTAACAACATTTAATGTTAAGCATTTTACGCAAAATGTGTTTTTAGTACTGCGTGCAACTTCTCGGAAACGCTACATCCGTGTCACATAAAACTCAGTGAAAATTATTACATCATGCAGAATCAAGATTCAAATTTCTATCAAGAGAAATATTTTGAAAAGACTTAATTTATTCGTGGGACAGGTTTCATTTATTTTATTTTCTAAATTACGCGTGCCTGGTATGTGTTATACAAGAAATGTTTTCCGTATTCTTGTCATAGAGTTTGTAAAGGAATTAAAAACACAAAAAGTAAGTTCCGAATCATCTCAGAAGGTATCGAAAAACTACGCACAGTAATATCCTTTAAAAATCCACCAAGGCTGCTGTCGCTGTTGCCATTGTAATGGATGTTGCGACATAGGTAAAAATGTAATAAAATATATAAATTGCATTTATTTATTTATTTATAACATTCAGCCGAAGTCAGGCAAAAACACTAAATTAAAGGGGAGCCTTAAACACCGAAATGTCTCCATTGTCTTCACTACCCTTCGTGCAGTTTACCATAACCTAAATTTAGTAGAATCAACATTATTTCAATTTTACTGATAAAATTGAAATGTTCCATGTAACGTCTATACTTAATAAATAATTTATATTTTTCTATAAAGTACAGACATTCAAACGGATGATAATGAGCATTGTTAGGTCTGGACACAATCCAAGAAACACCTGCTGTCAGATAAAGTGATTTCCGCTTTTAAAAAAACATAAATGTATAGCGATATAATGTGACCAAATAATACGAAATAGCAAATGATTTTTTGTTAAATATTGTTTGATTCAAATGTATTTCTGCAATATATTATTGTTCGATATATTATCTCGTATCCCTCTCCAATTTTGACCATAAATACCAAGTTTTAAAGTATCTTTTTTTGAGAGTATTAAAATCGTTTTATGTTCTATTTTATTAACATGTACATCATAACCACTTTCAAAATACCTAATGCTTTTAATGTATTTTTTACATATGAAAATAATCTTGTTTGCGCAGCGATGACATAATTTCAGCATAAACGGGCTTTTTTAATAATTAGAGAAAAAATCTTGATTTTAACAGTATAATCATGATTATACCGTGAATGAAAAGTTCCCCTTTTTAACTATCTAATGTTGGATTATTAACTTATTTTGTCCCAGTTGCCAGTATTATACAGATACTGATTTATGACGCTGTAGTTATATATTATTTAATATGATACTGCAACATTAGACACAATAAAGTAAGTAAAAAGTTACAAGCAGAGAAATCCATCCTTTTCGTTGGATTTAATGAAATGAATTGTGTCCTTGACATGACATATTCTCAATAATGATAATTTATATAGAATTAAGATGGAAAGAGTTATGTTCAAAATAATTTGTGCATGGTTTATTTAATCTAAACGTTTCTTGATTATGCTTGAATACCAATGCTAATATCGTAAGAAGAGCGTAATTAGCAAAAGTGAATGTAAAATATTGCGCATAAATTAACTTCGAGATGTTGCAGGTTGTCTTACTATTTGAAATTTTAAAAGAAATTTTAATATACATAATGTTAATTTATTTCATTTCTCAAAATAACTCTCATGAACATATATTGACTAGTTTTGTTTTAAACTTATTAGAACAAACAAAACGTAATCGGACAAAAAACGCGAAGTGAAATTGCGTGCTAATAAGACTAAGTATCTGCTATGCTTTGTAAATGCACATACTGCGTTTTGACTATGGCACTGGAGCACAATTAGGCCACAACTTTGAGCGGCCGGCAGTCTTGATTTTCCAAGATGGCAACCGTAGGCTTGATTATGCACCTCTAACAATGTCAAAACATGTAATGAATAGTTTACAATAATTATGAGGTGAAAAATCAAGCCTACGGTTGCCATCTTGGAAAATCAAGGCTGTGGTCAGGTTGCGGCCGGCCGCTCAAAGTTGTGGCCTAATTGTGCACCAGCGCCTATGTTAGGCAAGAGTAAAATGATATTTTTAGATGTTTTTGATTTACAATGCTAATATCGCTTGTAAGCATTGTAAGATTAATGTCCATACCATGCAGAATAACGCATTAAAATTGTTTGAAGTGGCCACAATCCCCCGTACATCCCGCTTTTGCGGGAAACCCGGACAGCCCCCACCTCGCCTTGAAGGTGGTACCTACGATTCATTTCGCTAAACTGACCCCAAGTGATGAACTTACAATTGTCCAAAATATTAGATCATATTCGTTTCCGAATCATCCGTTATTGGATGGTAACACCCTCTCCCCTCTACATTAGGAAATAAATATAGGTTATATAAATACAAGAATACTGGAAAGAAGATAACTGTATCGGATCAATTCAGTTACACATTTCAATAATTGAAGCATTCATATTAAACGCCAAAGGGACCATTGTATCGGATTTCAAACAAATATTATAGCTATGGTGTTCATTTTCTCCCCGTTGTATCAATGTTCATATTCTTATCAACAGCTGAGGCTTACATAATGAAAAGTTGATCGTTATGCATTTGATCATTTTGTTTCCTGCGGCTGCATTCATATTTTTGTAGTTTTTTGACGCCAAACAAAGAAGCAAAAACAAATCTTCTTTAGTGCTACATTTTGATGATACCGATGATTCCATTTGAAATAAGTCGTTTACATGGTCTTAACACGCGCTACGAGACGTGCGCGTTTAAATTTTAAAACTGCGTATAAAAAAAATTTCAGTGATGAAATCGTTGGATTATAAACGCACCAATAGGAATTCAGTCTGTCATCTATCATCATTTCTCTTCTATGAATTTGTTTTCAAATGACTATTTTAATAAAGGCTAAGTTTCCACTATCGACCATCGTGCATCTATATATTTTACCACAGGATGAAATATACCATTGCAACCTGGTAGCCGACTAATCACGAAATTTTGCAGCATAATTTAAATTTGATGCTATATATCAAAAATCTGGCTTCATGGTTTAAGATAGACTGCTGAAACAGCTGGGTGAGAAAAAAAATAAGAAATCGACTAATTCCGAAATATGATGCGCAATGTATTATTTTGATAAAATATCAATTGGATGTTGTTTTGAGATGATTTTTAGGTGAGCAAGAAAAAATACAGGACACATGCAGATATAAAATGTTTACACAATTTAATTTTTCTTCAAACTACCAATGACTACTGTGCGCACAATTGCGATGCGTTATGTCTTGGAGCGGAACATTATATATTGAACGTTAACAAACTTACAGTTAAGCACTCTTGAATACATGTTGATATATATGACTGGCAAGCAATGCACCCCACCAAATTAATCATTAAATCCACTAAAAGTTGACCTGCAGGTCGTTGATCTCATTTTTGTACCAGAAATTAGCCAGTTGTTTTTTCACCCTTGATTAAACTTGTACACATCTCTTGATAACGCATTTCTTTATGAACCATTTGGTGCCAAAACGATTAACAGGTACTACTCAGCTTCATATTTTTGCAATTCATTTTTTGAAAACTTTCAAACAACTCTTTAAGCAAACAATTATTTTAAAACATCTTAATTTTTCAAATTTTAGTGGACACATCATGGGCAATCAAATGCGCAAGGAAATGGGGTCCAAGATCTGCCATGCACTTTCGTCAGTGGAGGTACTCCCCTGTGTGGGCAAGAACCACCACTGAGTTTCTGGCCAAAACCGTATGAAAGCATCGAAATTGCATAGGTTAGACGCCGGACCCCTCAGAAGCCTGCCCCACAGAGGCATATCTTAAACAGCCTTTGCTGCGTTGGAGGTGCTGCCTGAGCATCTAGCCAGCTGCTCCTCCACACCCGCGGCAGGAGTCCCCTCTTTATTCAGTAAGGCACGCGTTTATGGCGACTTAACGCCATGACCCAGTCCCTCTCCCCTTTATTTGAATAGAGGGTGGGAGGGTGGGATTTTTTTGCTGTGTTTTGTTCCGCATCCAGACAGCAAGTGAACGAATGACTGGCGGTTGCTTCGTGGCCCAGGTACTCGACCGTACCACATGTATCCCTCCGCGTCTGCCAATCAGGATACATTCGCATGCCCGATTGGCTTGCTTGGAGCAAAGGGGCGTGTTCATACACCGCAGTACATGCTCTGCCAGAGCTTAAAAAATCGACAGGTTGGCATATAGGTGGCAAGATTGGCTATTACCTCAACCCCACTTACTCCTCACTAAAATTTAATAAAGAGCAAGGATTGTGAAACAATCCAAAAATTAAACAGTGGACAAAGGAACCAAAAAATCCCCCAACCCAAAAAGCGCTTTTGATAAGAGGGTCCTAATAAAAACCGCACTTATTTAAAAAGTGTAAGAATTTTATCAAAAATGTTTTGAAAGAAATTGTTTTAAATCACAGGTTGAACGCCTTCTATATACAAATGTATAGGAAAAAACACCGGGTCGTTTGTGACTACCTTAGGTTAAATGACCATAACTTTGGAACCAATTGTCCGATTGAACTCAAACAAAAAACTTTAGAAAGAAGAGGTTCTGCACTTTTCTAACCTGCTATTATCTTAAATTTTGGAATTTGGAGATCTTGTACCCCCACACATATTTGAAAACCTTATATGATACTGAAAGTATACAGGTTGTTTGATATTTGCCCAGGTCGTAACATGAAAGAAATATGTGATTCCCCTCTTTTTAGACACCCTCTTCATTAAAAACAGCTACAAAAATGGAAACATACACTTTATGAAATATACAGGATGGTTTCAATAATCTTTATTTCAATTTACATTCCATTCATTTCATTAGATATTTGGGTTTTTATATATTTCTTAGCAATAGAGGGGAAAAATACTAAAGTTATCTATTACCCTGTGTTTATCTAACATGCATTTTTTTCAATAATTAGCCTGATTTGGGTCAGTTCGTTACTGAAATTCTTGAAATTTATGGTTTAATGCATTTTCAACAACTCAATATTGTTTTTCATTAAAGGTGCAATTCATGATTTTGATGTGGCCTTTTTTCTAGCTAAATAAAAAGAAGAGTACAACATAAATATAATTATACTGAAAATTTCACTTGATTCCGACCGTTAGTTTCAAAGTTAGAAGCTTTTCAGCATTCCCCATAGACTACTGTGTTGTAATTACTGTCGGGGTCCCGACAATAATTAGAAAATGACACATTTTCTCACTTGTCTTTGAAAGAATGGTTTGGGGATCGTAACATATACCACTTGAGGAATCTTATAAGCTAAAAAAACTCAAATTTGATAGTGGTGACCTTGAGGGTGTAAGGTGAATCATGAATTGCCCCTTTTATATATTCACACATATATAGCTTGCTGAAAATTGTTACCTCTGGTTATAAGCCCTGCAAAAGGCAAGGTTATTGTCATCAAACCTTATTATATACATCACATACTACTTGAAATAAAACATATGTGCTAGTATTTAAGATGACCTTGACCTTGATAAAAGCACCAATTCATATTTTTGTTTTGTTTTAGTAAAGCAAATTAAATATACTTTCAAATGGAGACAAAATGATGAATAAACCAGATATGAACAATTTCATCAGTTCATCTCCTTTTCCTTCATTCCAATGTAATTTATACACATTAAACTTGTGCTTATCATTGTCTAGGACAATGTACACATTATTTAATGTCTTTGATAACTCAATGTTTGATTTTCCTGATTATTTTCACTGCCGATCATGGTTTCAAGACTTTATAAACCATTTTGTTTGTTTTTGCATTTCCAGATGAAAAAAATATTTAAGCCTTCTGTGAACCTGGTTAATTTCTTTACAAATCCTGATTTTAGTTTATTTGACCATGTTGACTAAAAATTAAGTCTTTTATATACAAATTTGTGTTCTATCTATACCATGCAATTAAGTGGACTACTTATTTTTGAAATATTTTAATCATGATGTGTACATATTGTTTTATTTACAATACCAGTTCCAAATTTAATTAAAGTTACATAAATAATGGCGACAAAACTCTCAGTTCTTTGCTTTTACCATAATACCATATCCCGTAATTGTGATAAATGGAATAACTTAGTATATGTTAATTCCATTGGAATAGAAGAAAAAGAGACGCACTTACAAAATTGGTCACATCTTACTTTTTTCAGTCGATTTTTATCATTTTGTCTGCATTTGAAAGTATAATATATCTGCTTTACTACAACAACAAGAAATTTATGATTTGGTGCTTTGAACAAGGTCAAGATCATCTGTGATCCGTGCACAATTTGTTTTGATTCACGTAGTACCATTGGAGAGTATGTAAAAAGGGGATTTCAAATTTGGCACGTATTTTGGTAAGTTACAGATAAATCTTTAACTCGAACTTGAATTACAACAAATTGGAGAGGTCGAGGAGACGGTTCGGAAGAGCACTCAAAACAGGTGAAATTGCATCAGAATAAAGTCACAGAGTAGTTTGTTATAAATAAATACAATTTAATTAATATTGGTGTCTGAATTTCTACTTAGATAAGACTTAAGTCAGTAGTATTACGTATCCCTGTTGATCAATAAGAAACTATTTAAGATATTTTCTAAATACGAAACTTTAGCCAACTGGTATATATAAATCATGTCCTTAAACCCGTCGAAAATCTTCACGATACTTGAAATAAATTTATTTTTCAAGTACAGCGTCTCAAAAAACACTCGGATGTTTACAATAGTTTATTAACAATAATAGACACTTATGGATAATTTATTCTTGCAAAAAGCTTCAAGTAACTATTAGTTATTCACAAATAATAACTTTTAATAGGTAAGAGAATGTTCTATATTCTTCCTTTTTATATCAGAAACGCATATCAGGACTTAGTGATTATGTAGAGTGACTTCTTCATGTCAATGTCATTAAAATGTATCAATGTAATGACAAGTAAACCTTTGCCATACCTTTTCACTATTTTAAAAGCAATAAAGAAGTGATCTTACATGATTGTATACTCTTGGATTATTAATGCTCATTCACGCAAATTCACCTAAGATATCTACTAAGGCATACAAGAATAGTGTCACTTCAAATCAATCGTAAACAAAATACCAATTATTTTCCATGACTATCTAGACACGATATTAATTTTATACCGGGTAAAGTAACGAGTAATTTAAATCTAGAATAAATTTACATTTAACCCTCTATGACCTTATTTGACCCTTATTTAATATAAAGGAGGGTTAAATCGCTTAAAATTATTTATTTTTTTAAACTGCAAAAAAGGCTAATCCAAAATAATTAGCTAAACTGCATACTGTTTTGCGGCGTTGTACAGCTAATATTATTTATGTGCAACAAAATATAAATATACTTATTTTGGACAATTATACATTTTATTTTCAAAAATTGAATTTTTAATAAATTTGTACCAAAGTACTAATATCTATATTGGTGCAAGATATATTGAAAAAAGGACAATTCTGCTTACGAGAGACACACTGTTTACTTATTTACAATCTTGCTTTAGTGAACTCCGTCGACCTTGAAGAAACATCAATAAAAATAAAGAATTAATTATTGCTCTTATAAGACATTTTATTAACAAACGAAATAAGACTTCCTATAAATTCATTTCCTCTTCATATGCAAATAATAGACATAGAGTTTTTTCTCTTTTACTGCGAAACACTGCGAACGTAGAAATTCATTCTAATAATATGCCTGCAACCTGTTACTCACACCCGAAGATAATTTACTAGATAGGTGATGTGCAAAGTCCGCTGCAGGGTAATTAATGCTATGGAATGAGATGAACATAAGTGTGGTTCATCTTTCCCAGGCAGCGCTAATCACTCGCCATGACTAGGGTTCAAAGGTGCAGTGCTATCAGCTATTCTCATTATCCTTGTGTTACTAATGCCCATTTTTATTATAGCGCAGGAGCTATTTGTATCGTCTTCAACTGCTTAATAGAATAGCTATGTAAATTGCTTTTTATCAGTCTAACATGAGCATTCGTATAAATTACAGGTAAATTGAGAATTCCTTAAAGCAAAAATAATTAGTTTTATGTAAACAAATAATAAAAACGGCATTGTCTCGTATGTTATATATTTCACGTCACATTCTCAAATGAACCAGTCGGATATATCATATGTCTTGATAAAAACAAAAAACAAAAAATGTTCACCATTCACAATATTTAGCAAATTATCCAGCAACATGGAATGATAATAAAGAAAAAGCGCGTTAAGAAATTCTCTCGGTTATTGCCTGTAACTTGAAGTTATGAACACATTTTTAACATTGCGTTTAATATATTAGATTTTACTCACCTGGTGTGTTAAACACGAAACAAACAAAAAACAATCCA
The DNA here is from genome assembly GCA_000969725.1 of Ophiothrix spiculata. NCBI lineage: Eukaryota > Metazoa > Echinodermata > Ophiuroidea > Amphilepidida > Ophiotrichidae > Ophiothrix > Ophiothrix spiculata. The sequence goes on from JXSR01S003620.1 coordinate 23,880, forward strand.
GTATAAATTAAACGATCCATTTCTGGTTTTAATATTTTCCGTATAATCCCAGCACGACAACAAATTATCTGGTGTTTACATTTCCAAAGTAGCTTTTAGTTTCTCATTGATCACTGCTACAACAGACATTGCCTGAAAACATGAAAGCAATAGTGTAGAATTAAGTCCTTTCGCTCGTGTGAAAATCTGTATTCTAACCGTGTACTTCTTGTGTCTCTCACTCTGACAAGAAATTATATCGTATTAAACCACGCCTTCCTGCAGTGTAAAGCTGACGAGGAATGATTCAACCAATATCTTTTTATGTTGAAAAGTTATTTTTTCCCCCTTTTTTTTCTGTTATAAAAATGTGGATTCAGGAAGCCATTATTATTTTAGTATATTTTATTCTGAACCAGGTCAAAAGCTTGAAGACCATGATATACTACCAAGATGGAGCAAGCGCGTGCTTTGATTTTAGACATTTTGAAAACGCCAACAAGTCGATGGCAAGTTAAAATAATTCAAACATTAGTGTATCCATCAGCGTCTTGCCAGGGTTTTTTCTCTCAAATTTGCAACATATTCTAATTGTACAAGTTAAAATGTGCATTATCTTTGTTTTTTATTGTTTCATCTTATTTTCAGGAAGAAGATGTTCCCAAGTTCTTCTTTCTCGAAGTATATACGCCATCAAATGTATTGGTTGTAAAGGAAATGTAATACAGAATAATAACATTTTTTTTTTGATATTATGATTTTACACTCCAGACTCCTGTGGAAATAATAAAATGCTTAGAACAACATTTTCTAACTAATCAACCATTTTGTTTTAATGAATCATGGATGAAATGGAAAAAAACACGTTTCATAATAATCTCAACGTTTCTTTAAAGAAACTCCAACCCTCAATCTATTTACGCTAGTTTTTTTGGGCATTTAATAGGTGGTTTCTAGGAATATCGTTGACCTAGAATACATATTGAGGATTATGGGATCATTGGACGTTCAAGAAAATAAATACACATTGTGACATTACAGATAAGTTGACCTCTTTTCTTCCTCACCACTATTTAATTGTATTATTCAAATAAACAATTTAGTCGATCCCAATACCGGTCGTGTTGGAAAGAGATCTGTTACAAATTAAATTTGAAATAATTCAATCATTAAAGATATATATTTTCAGTAATCCTCAATACAGAGCTGAGCATGTTTTTGTCTTCGTTGTTACATTTTCTTGATTTGTTTGTTTTTGTATTTGTTTTTCTTGAATTGATACATGCCAAATGGATGCATTCAGAATCATATTAATCATTATGATCCTTCATCCAATGCCTTCTTATATCACGTATGACGTTTTGTTTGTTGGATTGTTTCTTTTTATATACATGTAGTATACGTGACTCTTACGGTATAAAAGCTTTTTTGGAAACAAGTCCGTCCAAAGTATTCCACACTTTTAATCCAGCATTAAAATATTAACAACACATGAATAGCTATGGATCCAATCTATTATACCTTAGCATTTACGATATGCAGATATCATAAAAATGTGTCTACTTTGTATGTCAAAAAATGCGTTTAGAGTCAAAGTAAAATATATGAACATTTCTATTAGTTTGATACCTTTAAACTACCACCTTTCACATGAACAAAATAAATTGTATGAAATATGTATAAATTGCGGAATTATCTTCATTCAATCCCTAGATTTTATATAAGATAAGATTAGTT
>JXSR01S003620.1:58574-77488 GCA_000969725.1 Ophiothrix spiculata
CATTACTTATCACAAAAACGGATCGCTTAACAAACTGATACCTCCTTTTCAGCTCACCCTTGCATTAAAACTGTTGTGTTACACTACGCAATATTAGGCAAAAAAAGGGGGAAAAATAGGTATGTTTCCTGTGGGTGGTCACAAAAGCTAAATGCGAAATGCGGGGTTTTTTTATGAGGTGCTACGGCAAATTTACTTCATGAACACATCCAGGTGGGTGATGAATTTTAGTAAGGAACCTGTTGAAATGCAGGAAAACTGCGGTTTCGAATGTTTGTTGAAAAGAAAACACGTCTCTAGTAATTATTTTTTAATCGTCCCTATTCTTTTTTATCAAATCTGCTATTTTGATTTCGATTTTTTTTAAAAATCAGAATTTAAAAAAAAAATGCGGTAATATATGATGCCAAACTAAATGCGCGCGGCCCACAGGAAACAAACTGGTTTTTTTAGCCTTAGACAGGAAGAATGCTTTAGTTAGGCTGCGATCACACAGAAGTATACTGAATACGGTATTCGCTATACGCTATTCGATAGCTATATTTTGTACAGGCTCGGCGAGCTATACGTTTTTTCGAATAGTGCCCTCTTATGTGACCCGGTAGCATCAAATGTACGTGTTCGATTGAATCTATACGCGTGCCCAGTTGAAATCGTGCACCGTATACCCGAATAGTATAGTTCTATGTGATCGCAGCCTTACGGATGAAGAGAAAAAGCGGACAGAGAAACAGTGTAGCTACATAAAGCGTGCTCATGAAAAAGTAAAAAAGAACGATGCCTACTTATCTGACAAAATTTCCCGAATTTATTTGATACATGATTTCTACTGGTCTAAAACCATTCCAAACCTTACACAACCTTTTGTTTCACCAGACAGAATGGATCACTTACAGACAGTTGGCATAATTTACAGGGCGTCCAAAAATGCATATTTTAAAAATTTAATTACATTAAAATCAAGATTCGCTTTGTAGCTACAGGTATATTTTTGATAGAAGAGACTTGTAGAATTAATTTGGCACCAAGCATGATGCAATTACTTATTATTAAAATCAGTTGTTAACGTTAATTACGTCAAAATTGTTTGAAGACAGAATGATCATTCATATTGTAATGGCCTAGACAGGAAACAGGTTGTATAATGTTCATAAAAAGATGTTTGATTAAAGCATTGTCCTTATAAATTATATAATACTCATTAACTGTTTTCCATGTAACTATAAGGGTTACATGGAAACCTACATACCAAAAGGCACTTATTATTGATCAAGAGCAAAACTTAACTATGTGGTGGTTTCGAGAAGCAATTTCGATCCGTGTAAACGAAGATAACTCCATGAACCAATAAGTTAATCAAAATCAACCATTCACTCATTCTGAAAGGCAAGCAACCTCTGACGTCAAAAGTCATCAAGTGGGCCAGATTGCCAATTAACACTGCAGAACAAAACATATAAGTTAAACAAAGAGTTTTATTTCAAGATTTCTAGTATCTTTAAATTATTGGATCTGTAAACAAAAACTTCTCTATATCCTTATGAATATATTCCTTGCAATAAGTTTCCAATTAATTTTAAGTATTCCATTTTTCAATGCATTGTCGTATTTCAAAACAGCTGCAATACGCGTTTGTTAAAAAAAAAAACGGATGATTCAAGTAATAATATCAAAACGTGGCAACATTATTTAACAGTTTTCATAATCAATGAAAACAATGCTTAATGATCCAGTAGTCAAACCAGGGACCTTTGTAAAATATATCATGTGAGCTCTGCTAATAACATTTTTAGTGTAACTATTGTTGATTAGCAGATTATTTAGTTTATACAATGCAGAATCGGATACTATTTTCGGAATATGAATATTTGGTGTTTTTGTTTATTCATCACTGCATATATTTAATGAAATCGTCCTTTTCTTGAACATCGTTCAGATGATTAGTATGGTTCATATTTGTTTACCTAGAAACTCTTGTTAAATGAGGCAGGTGATTGTACGCCCACTTGACACTTGAAAACATCCTATATATTTGAATAGCTCTTGAATTGACTTAATGTATGAATAAAAAAATAACTGAATGATAATAAATCGTATTCTAATAGTACCTTCAGCAAAATGCAAAACAAGATATCTGTAAAGAAGTAAATAAGAAAAACAAGCGCAATTTACTAGTAAATCTCACTATGTAGCGCCAGAAAAAGGCCAACGGGTGCATCATTTGTACCACACAAAGACGAACAAGGGTGATTGTGCTAAATATAGACCTAGCAATGATTTTGCGTAGTGCTTACATGTATATAGAAGTATGCTTTGTTAAATAATCAATTAATGAAATCAGCCCTCCGAGGGATTTTGGCACTGGACATTTAATTTTGCAATATTTAACCGATTACCCGACAGGCAGATAACCATACATTTCAACAGATGCCTCTCAGTTGTAATGACTGACCTTTCAGCACAAAATCTTGACATGAAAAGAAGAATCTATTATGAAAAGACATTGATTTTTTTTCTCAGATGATCCATAAAGTAACATATTTTCACAGGTGGTGTCCAGCTTTACATTCATGGCAATGTGGATGTGCAAGCCCATCTAAACATATTCTTATTTTTGAGTTTTTCCCTATAGAGACTCTTGAGTGGAGGCAGATGATTTTGCTTTTCTAGCTTGTTTTGAACTTGACATTCGTATCGCGGATGCAGAGACGTCCAGTTTGCTTAGATACTTGGCAGGATATTTTCTAGAGTGGCAAAGATGATGTACAAATATTATCAGGATCTATCATAGCTTACAGAAATAATTTGTAAGCTTGTCCATGTCCCAGAAGAACTACATTGGCAAAATTAAATGGGTCTGATATAGATGCATTAATTGGGATGTATACCCGTATATCAAATTACCATGTAACACACTGATGAGATTACCTAATAATATGTCTACAATGCATCTAGACAGAAACTATTCCGTTCTGGTTTTATAAATCAATATAAACCAAACAAGAATTCCTAAAAGCAATTTGTTGCATTTTTACACCTCTAAATAAGAATATCCCATAGTAGTAATGATTTTCGATATGTGTTCTGCGTCGCTAATAGAACATTTTACCTTGCTTATATGCATACTATATACTTTCTCAAATCTCTCAATCACAAGTCAAGACTAATAACATGTAATTCGATTTTGAAAGAAAAAAATTACAATCCTCCAAATAGCTACTTAGATTACCCGTCTGTCTCGTTTGTAACGTCTTTATTTCCATAGCAACAAACAGATGCCATAGGATGTGACATTGAGACATCTTTGATGTAATCACATTAAGAATACAGGGTGTCCTAGAAAAAACTTACAATCTTTGCGTGTAATTTCTCGGGTTTAACGGACAGTGGGAAAGTATGTAAACAGTGTATTTTATAGTCAATGAATTGAACTTTAAGATACCGTTTGTTTCATTTTAATCAAAAATCTAGAACAGAAGTTAGGTTTTTTCAAATATTTGGATGTAAAATTTGCTGGTCCAAATTTACGATTCTGCTTGAAAGAAGTTCTGTGAGAAGTGTCCTTGATCTGGTCATTCAACCGTAACAAATTGTATTAATTTATTATGTACATGTTATCTTTCATTTATGCTGAAAAATAAACAAATTTGATGAAAAAATCAGACAGATATGATAAATTTTCCAAGATGACCCATGTTTATTCCATTCAGAAACACCCCTGGTTTATGAGCAAAAATCATGACATTGGACCAGCCAAAAATCCACCAAAATATTTGATAAAACGTAAAATCCTTTTCCGTTTGTTTAATACAAACGGCATCTTAAAGTTCTATTCAAGGACTATAATATGCAATGCTTATATACTTTCTGACTGTCCATTAAACCTGAGAAAATTGCATATAAAGATTGTAAGGTTTTTTCTGGGACACCCTGTAGAGTTGTGTGTGTCTTAAACTATTCAGTTGTAATATTAAAAATCAAATAAACCCTAATTCCTAAAAGCAATGCGGTGCATTTTTTACACCTCTGCACATATGAGTTTTATTTTATTATTGCTATTTCAATTATAACTTCATTCACGAGGGTTAATCCACATGATTTATTTAAAATAAGTTGGCCTTATAAAAGATTTTGTCATATTAACAAATCTCCTTATATTTTAAAATAAGTATCCGGAGTTAAGAGAGTACTTTTTCCATAAAGTATGCAATATTTTTTTTTTTTTAATGAAACAATGTAGTACCAGCTTTATCAGCTTATTTATTATATATGTAAGTCATCTTATTAGATCAGGAGATGACAGAGTGCGTTTACTAAACAAATGTCTTGTTATTGCTTTAATCGCTATTCTAAAAAAACAACAACTTTGAACCACCAATGGCAAAATCCCTTAGCTAGACTTCATATGATTTATTATTCATAACCAATTATGCCATGGTTATCAAGGTCATCGAAGCATTAATATTAAAATACAACCTCCCTCTTGGCACAGGACACAAACAACGACACAAACAATCTAATAGTCAAAAGGCACGGTGTCGCCAGGAAAAATCCCGTGACCTTCGTTGGTCCCTTATGCAAATGTCCCTCCATTCTACCTACGTACCTACCTATATACTTACCTACCTATCAAATACCGTTTTCAAATTACAAGATCTTACCGCTTTTGATGGGTTCATTTGTTAATTTTTGGACAAAAGTATTTGAGTTGGTTCTTAAATTAGGTGTTGAAATGGTTTTTTTTCTTTTAAAGGCATTAGCCACGATCACCAAAGTGAAGTTCAACTTCCCCCAACACCTACTGAATTTATTCTTGTTGAACTCGAACATTTAGTAAAACGTAGAACTAGTATCGTTCCCCTGATCTCCCCTCCCACGGACTCAGCAATGAACCCGGGCAGCGCGCGGAGCTCGGGCGAAGGGAACTAGCTTTTCTGGCAAAGACTTGATGACTCCCAGATGAATTGGATATCTAAACATAGATCTATAATTTTAACCACAACTCAATCTATTTGTCTCAGGCTGATAATGACAAAAGGCACACTTTTACTTCCAAACTTGAGATTGAAAACATAGCCAGTAGGCTCATAATACACATTATCAATGTTTTTAGCCCTTTGTGCAGAGTGAACTTCACTAACTTTTGAAAGTGTGGTTATTTTCAACTCAAAGAAATCAGGAGTTATTTTTTCACAATTCTGATATATGTTATATGGTAAAATATTCTTTTCATCATCTTCATATCAATATCATATACATGTATATGCATTTTGTTAGTAAAACTCTGGGATTTTAATCTAGTGAAAATTTACACTCTACAAATTTAAGCTATTATATCATTTCTCGCTGCACATGGCCACACAACAGGAGGTAGAGATAAGTTGACTAACTTAACACTGCCTCCAGGTAGATGTGCACACATGGTGAGTTCCTGGTTTGTTTTCTTCTATGGGGTGCTGTACAGTTATGAGAAGTCAGTTGAGAGCCATCAAATATTTTTCCATAATTCTGACAAGACTGATCCGAGAATGCATGGGCTGTTCTTTCACTGGGAATTTAGTTTGATTCAGAGAGTACCAGACATGGTATACACTAAATTGAACAACATTGACAGCCCGAAACAAGGGCTAAGTAAAACGGACAATTATTTGTGCTTATATTTTATTCCCCGGAGAATGAAAAATTCAGTGATAGTGTTTCTAGACATTACTAAATTCTAAATATTTGACCCTCTTTGTTACTAACAATATAGTTTAGCAAATAAATCGTGATTTTAAATTTTGATGAACTATGAGCTTTGTTTGTTTTGCTACCGAAAAATAAGTATAATCCTCCCCCACCCAACTCATGATGATCAAAATCGGCTTAGGCGCTAGGTTATTATGACGTTATGAAGTATTTACAGGTCAGAAAATCGGGATTTTGGCAAAAATGTCCACCAAATAAATTTTTTGGTATAAAGGTTTTACATATCGGATTTTCATCGAGATCATTTGCTAATAAAGGAACAATGATTCTTACATGTCCTGTAAGTTTGAGTCTAATAGCAAGCTTATTTTTGTTCCAAAATGACAACTTGAACATTTCCTGAGTTGCAATAACCACCTTACATCAAAACTTTGACGGACTACCCTACCCCCCCTCCCCGTCCATTTTTTTTTTTTTTTAAAGATGAGTTATTCACAGAAGAGACTTTCTTAATGATAGGGCTACTTTGTATGAGAAAGACTAAGACCAAATCAACACCGCAACTTCAAAAAAAAAATATATATTATGTACATATGACAAAACCAATGGACTTGGTCAGTATTGCATACAAATGATGTGTACAAAAGTAACATAAGTAGTTAAAATCATGTTTACGGCCAAAATTCCTCTTGAAATTTGGGTCAGATTTGGGTTTGTCAACCTGACTCCATGCACAAATTAAAAATTGGTAGTCTCATTTTAAAATGGCAGTAAAAAAAACGATATTCAATTGTTTACCGTGGTACTTACAGTTGCTCGTGTGGCGTAGTCATATCAGCTTTGGGTTTTGGTAGAAAAGTATCACCGCATATATGAAGAGCTAAGAGAAGAGATCAACGTCGGCCCAACAGCCTTTTCGGGATTTCCAATCACTCAAATATCGCTAATTTGTTCCATTGAAATACATTGCGTTTTTGTCAAAATTGGCCAACTTCAGAAGCTCACTGTGGTTGTAATCGGAGTACAATTAAGGTTTGTGACATTTACCCATAAGGAGATAAATGTTCCTAACATTATTTTATGACAGGTTTCCTAATTGTACTCCTAATAAACACACACGGATCATCCGAAGATGCCTGTTTTTCGCTATCGGGGTATTGCTACCGCGCGAAGTGTTATAATACCGTAAATTAGCATTTTATCAGTAGCTCTGAAAAAGAATGAAAAAAAAAGAAGAATTACATCATAGAGAGTGAAAAGTCAAAGAAAATGATTGGATATAACTGAAATAAAAAGAAAAGACCACCGCGTCTACCTGATAATTTAGGGGAAGTCTAAAATACTTATAGAACTGTGTATTGCGCAAGGCGCAAAATTGGAAACCAAATTGGAGAAATCTGTTAATTTCTGTTATATTTAGATAAATTATATTATTTAACAAAATATATGGGCTATTTAGGAAGAGTTTGATGAAAAAAATTAAAGCAAAATGGGTTTTCCAATCGGGCGCAGAGACTCATGGGCCGACGTTGATCTCTTCTCTTTGAAGAGCTGAGTTGCAAAACGGTTTAGAGAACATTTTGTTAAAAATTTGTTTTTGGTAGATTGTGTGTTAAAATCCCGAAAATGTTACTTTTATTCCCAAATATGGACATCGTATGACCATATTTGGGCATAAAAGGACATAATACCCATATATGGTAACTTTATTTTTATAAAAAATGCCCAGATGTTAAAATTTGGTATTTATAAAGTATATCACAGCCTAAAATTTGCAAAACCTTGGAAGATAAGTGGTTCTTTAATTTAATGAGCTGTCCTGCAAAACGGCTTACATCCATTTTCAACAAAAAATCAATAGCCAATTAATAAAAAACTATTTGATGATTTATCTAAGTTACACCATATTTTCAAAGACATATTAGTAAAGACTTACTAATATCATTTTCAGGAATGTTGCGATACATTTTGATGTCCTAGCAGTTTTTTGCCATTTTCCCAAAAAGTGCCAAATATATGTATATTTCAATGCACTTCTCTTGTCTGCTTTGCCATATAATACTTGCCTTAATATATACTTGTTTACAAGGACCGAAGTCTGGTTAAATGAACCAGGTCGTTGTACGTCTACTTGACATCGCCCTATTTTGACTAGACGTAAGTGTACTTCATTGCTTGTAAGAGGAGAATCATCTGACAAAATAAACATCCAATTTGATTGCGTCATTTTTTTTCAATATGTTCATACCAACTTCCTGTTTTCCGGTGAGGTTACAATTGCAACTTGACATGCTTGCCTTCAAATTAAAATTAAAATTTGATTGTTGTTATTTGTTCAACTGATATTGATTGCCTGATAAGAAGAACAAATATTTTGCTGTTCAAAATTGCAAAACGCGCCCCTGTAAGGCCTGAAATCCTCAAATTATATGATACAAAAATCTACACAGTAAAAGGTAGCCTATAATCATGATAATTGTATAATGAAAGTAATCAAGGTTTGGTCCTTGTGTTGTGTGGATGTTAGTCTTGCGTTCTTATTGTTCAGATAAAAAATAGGCTACCAACTTCCAATCCACATTATATTAGTTTCACGATTCTAATACTTACTTTTAAATGTCCAGGGGATACATACCCAACGTAACAGTCTTGGACTTTAGCGCCAAGGTATCTGACAGGCAGGGAAGTACTAGTAAGTCCAGGGTGAACGTTAATTCCTTAGGCATCAATTTCCATTCTATTTATTGACGAAACAAGCTGTTACTTTTAGGAGCTAAGTATGTGCATTGTTGAGTGTTATATTTCTTTAATGAGATAGGATGGGATTTATATAGTTCTCGCTAACTCAGTTGGTTAGTTCTTGGACTTTTAAACATGAGCTGCATTGACACAGAGTAACAGAGATGACACTGAGCTCAAAACATGGCCCAAATTAGCGAAACGTAATATGTGGACAAAAACGAGACCACACGATGAAGAATGCTGCACACCTTGTACACGATTAAGCGTAACACACACCATGGACGATGTCAGGATTTATCGATATTTGAGCAGGATTATTCTTTTTGTGTTCTTGTTAATTGGAGCCACTGATCACGTGATCAGCGAAGAAACGTTAACCAGCGACTATTGAGAAATAGTAATCAAATGAGCCATGAAGTATATTGGGATAAAGTGTCAGAGTTCAAGTCCGGCTGGAGCTGAGTGTGTAAGTATGTAAAGGTTACCTTTTATAGCCAATGAATTGAACTTTCAGATAACGTTCGTTTCATTTCAATCGGTAGTGTACAACCATAGTTATTCTCTGTCATATTATTTGGATGAAAATGTTTCTGGTCAAATTTCTTTATTTTGCAAGTTAATGCTCTATTGAGTATTGTCATTGATCTGCTCACTCAACCGTAATATTTTTTACAAATTCATCTTCTGACGTCAGCAGTATGTATTGATCTTATAGCAGGGCTTACAGCTAATGTTTTGAATGGCACCGCTGCCCGCTCGCTGTGTTGAAATAAAATGCATTTCATATGAAATTTAGTGAATATATACTGAAACACTATCAACAGCAAATTTTAATCAGTGTTCATTGAAATCACGAAATTTAAGATATATGTACATTCTCTTAGAAAACATAATACTGACATAAATGAAGACAATGGATAGTGACAAATGTTACTGCTGAACTAATCATTCTCCCTGTCGTTGTTTAAGAAACACTACAAAACAATTCTCTAATATATAATTCAGGTACTAGTATATACAAGTTGAAAACCATTAATGTTGTGACTAGTGTCATCTTTAATATTGGGTATTTTGATCAAAATAAATGCTTTATGAAGCTCTTATTTTTTTTTCTCATAACATATCTAAGTGATTTCAGTTGGATTCTATTAAGACTACCATGGTCACAATACTTCATAACTCTTCGTACGAAGTATTGTAACCATAGTTAAAGTTAGTGTCTGTTTTAGAAGCACATATTATAAATTTCAACATGCTTCAAAATTTGTACCCATTTTGTATCCATACTATTACTCTATGTACACTCTATGTTAAGTCGAATGACACAATCTTGTCATGGATTTCGCTGTTAAACGTCCTAGCAGTTTGGTCATAAATTGGCAAATTAGACTTGTATATACTGACGTTTGTGTCAAAAAGGATCATACTCTCGACTTTGAAACACTAGATGTAAAGCAGTAATTGTCTTTCTAGAAATCTAATGTAATAACCTTCTGGCCTCCAACTAAAATACACATGTATTTATAATGATACAAGATGCTGCCACTGCTATCACTAACTGCAGGCCACCATCGCTTGAAAGTATGAATGCTTTAATTGTTTTTCGTTTTTTTGGGTGTTTGTATGTTTGTTCGATTTCTCTTTTTCTAAATGTAGTTAAAATTACTGTGATTATTTTAAATCTATATGGTTTCAAACAGGACTATTTTTCAGTCATTTTTGCTAAACGTCGCTCAAAATTGTTAATTTTGCTTTGCATTTTCCACCTATAAGTTAACTTCACCTTGAGTGTTGTTTGTATGTTTATTTTGCTAAAAAAACCAAGTAACTGCTCATTTTACCCTCTTTAGCTCAGAATGTACTCGATGCGAATTGACTTGAGTTTACTAACTAAAGACTATGTTTGTTTGAAATAATTCTGTTGAGTGCAGTAGAAGTTTTAATCATCAAATTTATCTTTAAATGATTACCTGCCCGATAATCTAGTAAAAACATACCAATGTCCATCCCTACATGTTCTCTACACTGAATGAAAAACACTTTTTTTCCAGATTCGAGAAGAAAAAACATTCGAGAAGACGTGATGTATTAGGCCTTGCGTCACAAATAGGTCCCTCAAATATCATGGATCTGTTACATATTACCCTAAAATATTGTACAAAACATGCATTTTTTTTCTAAAACTCCTTTACGGATTTAGGAAAGTTTGGTATCATATGAAAGGTCTATTTATACTCTAGGTATGTACAAAAAGTGAACTTCTCATGATTTTAATTAATGAAGTTATAATTGAAAAAGCAATTAGGGAACACGATGGATCGGGTGGAGGCGGCGCGCATAGGATTGCATGCAAAAGTGTACGAAAGTTATGATTTATAAACCCATGTATTATTCAAAATAAAAATGCTGGGGTCATAATTTTTAGAATATACTTCAATGAGATATGTATAATGCTAAAACATGTATCGAATATTGACATGTCATCCAAAGTTTGTTGTTTCTTAATGGTTTATATGTGGGTAATTTTCTCTACACATTACTGTACAAAACATGCATTTGCACTCGAAAACTTTAAAACGACATATCTTTTGACCGACTCGACGTAAATGGTAAAAGTTAACATTTTTCAAAAGGAAATTTGTCGAGGAATCCAATTATGTGATTAATTTTTAGGTAGTGTATACATGAAAAATATTTTGACCAATAAATGTCCCAAAAATTAATGAGTCGTTTCATAGATTTTGACCATCCTCAGTATTTTGACCACAATGAAATTGGTCACCAAATGAATTATTTTATGAAAGGCTATCATTACATCCTTCAAGTAATGTTTCTGTCATCTGGATACACCTTTCCCCAACAAAATCTCAATGTGCCAAGTTGGTTGACCAAAATGCACTTCTATTTTATTTTGCACCCTGTATAATTTTTACCCATCCCTAAAAATTAAACGTATAATTGAAATAACTGAAATCCTCGGAAGGTATGCTTTCCAGCAAAATCTAACTTTGTGGGTTTTAAGTGTATATATTCAGAGTTACGAACTGTTGAATACAAATTGGCATGGTTTTACCAATGTTTTTGTGTGAAACAAAAAATATGACCAGTTAATGACTTACGTCCATTACCAAACTGAGATGCCAACCGATGATAAGGCCGGATATGATATTTCTTTTATCATTTAAAGAGTAAGTGGACAATAACCTATTCATACAGTACGAGTTGGCATTGCAACAGATGATTTAATGGAATCAAGAGTTATATTGGTAATTACATCAAACTACGTTCTGTTCAAGAAAGACACTTAGAATAGGCGACGAAATATTGAAAGATCTCTCGGGAAATACTGAGAGCCCGCCTTCAGGGCACTAACATAATTATGCAAAGTCATAGAAAGCTTCGACGATTCTTTTGTATTGATTGAATTCAAAAGAGTATGTATCCCAAATGCTACTTTCTAAGAATCTCTGCATAGGTATTATCTTGTTTGTACCTTTGATGCATAATAAAAAAACTTCAGACAAGACTATTTTATTTGTATACAGTGTGTCCTAGAATGGAGTTTCAATAATGCAAGATTTCAATAATGCATATTTCAAAAACTAATTATGCCTGATGTCTCCACTTGCTTTGGTGCAAAAATGAGGAAAATCCATGCATTCATTTTCTAGAAGTGAGCGTTTGAACCTCTAGAGGAGTTTGGACACTTTTCCCAGTTTGGAGAGGTCGTAAAAATCCAGTGGTAATTTTCAGCTGAAGTATGCGAGCAAGTATGTCATCTTTTACCAACATTTTTGTTTTGTTTCACGTGTTGCTTCTCCTTGATGATACCTTTGAGTCTTAATAAAGGTTCAACTGAATGTTAACTTGGCTTCTACCTTGTCATTCACATGTTTCTTTTTTGAAGTTCCTTCTGCCATCTGATATCATAAGCTTTATATTTTCTGATATTTTTAAGATGGGCTACTCGTGCGATGAGGATATCTGGCTCCTAGAAATTTTACATAAACCTTTCCATTGTTTCAATTGGTAGACCTGCACTTTGCAGATGTTGGTTAATCATGATTTTCTTTTTGCTTTGAATTACCATATTCCAACAACCACTGCTACCACTGTAACCACTGCTTTAGCGTGCTTTCAAAAGGCCCGCTTAATGATTTCCCTAAACGATTACTTAATAAAATTTATGATTTTTACATATGAAAAGGAACCAGGTTTAAGTTAAAATAATCTTGAAAACAAAAACACTTATAATTGAACAAATATTATTATGATTATGTCACTAAAGATAGCGTTCCTCATTGCCGTGGAATATTTACAACTTATCCAAACTGGGAATAATGTCCAAACTCCTGTGGAGCTTCAAACGCTCACTTTTAGAAAATTAATGCGTGGATTTGCTTTATTTTTGCACCACAGCAAGTCAAGACATCAGGCATGATTGTCACCAAGTTTTATTTTATGGCATAATTTGGTTTTTGAAATATGAAGCTTTGAAATCTTGATAACTTCATTCTGGGACACACTGTAGTCGAACGAGTGACTTGATTTCAACTGACTCAGGACATTGTTACAACGGTCATATGATTTAACATGATAATTTTCTGAATGTTTGAAATTCCTAAGTTTTGATGCAGTCATCAATTCACTATCCAAGTGATTACGTAAGATCAGCCAAGGCCGGCAATCGCAACAGCAACCGGATCACGCTTTGCTAAACATGGCGACTATACAAAGCTCAACAGTGCAGTCGAACTTTGTCGTTACACTGTTGCATTTGTGAATGAATACAATTAGACAGAACAAGGTCGTTTTATGATCCTGATGGGTTATATTTTTGTAGGCTTTTTTGTTTTAATATATCTAAATTAAGGCACTTTCATACCTCAGCTCAACCCCTGTTTTTGGTTAATGAGTTAGTTCATTTTTTTTTAAATGTATAGGTTCATGGGTGGGTTGTTACAGTGGTAAAGGTTTTCGTATAAATCATGAATTTTCGTGCGGTGATTGTTCGTTTGCAAGAAATGTATTGTCTTTTGTCTGATTACATATTTCCAATCACTTTGATCCTTAAAGGCTGATATTTAATACCGGATATTGAACAAAATTGATCCTTCTGATCTATTATTTGATCCCGACTTTATAAAAGTGTGTTATTGTACAACAATACATACAAGATAATGCTTTATAAGAACAAAAGAGTGATAAGTTTGATAGGTTTATGATTCAAAAGTTCCATACGTCTTAACCCAACTTGCACCCCTTCTACATGGGCAGTCTGATCAAATTGACAAGGGTTTGTACGGTTAAGCTAAATGACCTATTTCCTTTCACGGAATTTGTGTCTTTTTGACTGTCTGTTAAACAAACCACAATTTAGACTGACAAGTTTTCTTCAAGCAAAGCACCCGTGATTTGGTTAATTTGACTTGTGTGCACGAACATTTGCGTCTAAAAGCATCACGCTGCGGGCTTGAAATACGTAACGTAAAGCAGTGAATGACTTTAAAAAAAAACCAGTTCGATAACTGTGTTCCGAATCATTTTATATGTATTTTTATATACGGTATATATATGTTATCCTCTATGTTTTTCTTTTTCCCTCATTTAGTGAGTATGTCTTTGATTTGACAAATATCTCTTCCATCAACAAATCATTTTCTATATTTACAAGTCCAGAGTTCTTCCAGATGCACTTGACCCTGAAGAGATTGCCTTGTGTTAATAAAAAAAATAAAAGAAATTATTTATTATTGATCAAAACACTTGCCTTAAGATTTTTTTTGCCATGATACTTTAATCAAATATCTGGGATCTGTTTCATATTACTTTGAAAAAATAATGATAAATATGTATTTTTGTTTAAACTGATTTACGTATTGATAAAAGTTTGGCATTATATGGAAGGCCTATTTCTAGTCTATTCAAATATGAAAAGAGAAATGTTCATGATTTTAATTAATGTAGTTATACCTGAAAAAGCAATGAGTGAAGAGCGGGTCGATGAAGAGCCAATCGAATTACACGTATAATTGTAAGAAAGTATGTATTTGTAAACACACGTCTTGTAAAAAATAAGAATGTTAGGATCATGATTGTATAATATTTTCGATATCTTATCCTTATTTATTTGTTTTTAATGGGTTTCGCAGTTACATTTCTCTATACATTACTGTACAAATATGCATATACACTTTCAAATTTTAAAATGATATATCTTTTGATTGGGTTGGCGTATTTGGTAAACGTTTTACATTAACTAAAAGGAAATTTGACGAGGAATCATTAATTAATTTTTAGGTGGTCCATACATGAAAAAATATATGACGGATAAAATGTGAATTGTTATATGGTTTTTGATCATCCTCTACAATCTTACCACAGTGAAATTTTCTACTAAATGTATTATTTTATCGAAGGCAATCGTTACACTGCTCAACCAATATTTGTTTCATCTGGATACACCAGTCTCTGACAAAATCTCATTCAGTCAAGTTGGTTGACCAAATGCACGGATAATTTATTTTGCACCCTGTTTAAATTTTACTCATCCTATCTAATCATACTTTTTCAGTAAAAATTAAAATCTTTGGAAAATAAGCTGTCCAGTAATATATAGATTTGTTGGACTTAACTGCATTCATTAAAAGTTTCAATCCGTTGAATGCAATCTGGGATGGTTTTTCCAATGTTTTCAAAATAGGACCAGTTATTCAATATAGCAAAATTATATGATGGATAATTTGTGCTGGTTCCAGTAGCAAAGGCACTCTCACATCCTAATCAAAACACAGTACATGTCACAACCTACATATTTCTCATTTTCATGGAATCAATAACACCATGTTATCTTTTGCTGAAAGATATATTCGTATAAGAATGATCAAATGTCAATCGATATCCTGTACATTGTCGACATTCTAAATATATATATACAAATTCAGTGAACTTTAGTATTTACTTTTGATATTATGCCACATTTTGAATTATGGACCAACTTTTCTAAAGTTCCTATGTGCAATTTATTGATTTTAGATTACAGAAATCAATAGTGTATATGAGCTAAAATTGTTCACTAATGTTCATATTTTGCCAAAACAATCAAACCCTGAAATGGAATAAAACTTTTACACAATTCCAAAAACTTGACCAAAAATGAAAAAAAAAAGTGAATTTTTTACCTTATTTGGCATGAAAATCAAAAATTGGCAAAAATCCTAAAAAGTAACAAAAGACGCAACATGCGAGTGGGTGTTTAAAATTAAAATTTCCATTTCTATGTCATTGTTTAAAACAAATGATAATTTTAGCTTGGTTGGAAGCCAAAATGGCCAAAAAATGTGTTTTTCGTGATTTTCTCAAAAAATGTGATTTTTGGTCAAAAATCAACATACTTTTATTAACTTTAAGCACTTTGTTTAAAAAGTTATGGTACAAAATAAACTTGCATAAACGTAACATTGAGTAAGGTGCTTTCTACACCCCTTAAGCTTTAAAATGACACCTTTAATTAGTTTTGGTTATTGGATGTTCGGTTGTAAAGTTACATCCAAATTTGCAAAAGGCATCGGGCTGATTCAAACTATGGTTCTGAGAAAATCGAATTTAAAGATTCGGTACTAAGTAAAACTGTAATGGAGAGAGGATTTTTAACACATTTTTGTTATGTTTTGGATGCTGGAACCTGATTAATATGACTGAATACACTTCAAAGGGAACGTTTCTGGTGAAATTAGAAATTCGACTTGGATGTAATTTTTAACTAAGCTCAGCTTCAATGGCTTGTATCTTGTAATTTACTGTGCCGACCTTAAGGTACCTTTTGATATGACTGGTCACATATATTTGGTAACTCAATAAGAAATATCAGGCCTACAATGTGTGAACATTTTAATAAAAATTCGAATTGTCTAAACATTTCACTAGTAATGTTTATGTCTAATGCATAAATTGTAATATTTTGAATAGTGGTAAGTATGTAAAAACTGCTGTAAACATGACATTGCATCATCTCGCTCGTAAAAATCTACAGTAATCTTTTAAAGCTACTGTCCGTCGTGGTTTTTTTTTTACAATCATATTTATTTCCATATGATTATATTTTCCATTAAACTTGGGGTAACTCAACTTACGAAATACAAAGACTGCAGTTGATTTTGACGAATGGAATAACAACGAGCAGATGTATCCATAGATTTTTGGTAAGTAGTGTTTTGTAAATTGATGATTGTATTAGAAAGCAATGTTTCAAAACAACGTGTGAGCGTGTGGGTGAAAGTATATCTCCAAAGACATTATGAATATTTGTCTATCTATAGTGATCAAGTCAATTACAAAAGTAATGCCAGTACGAGCGTAGACATAACATGCGAGGGATAACTTAGAGTATCACATCTACAATTCTGAGTTCCTAATGTTGCTTTTCAGCAATCTTCTTACAGTACACGTTTATCTTCATAAAAGCATAATAGTTTTACATTCAACAGGTCACCAGCGGACGGGGCTTTAGTTCTTCGGGTTTATTTCATGGGGGGAATGTAACCAATGGTTATCAAACACCGTCATATATATACCAGCATGAATCACTTCTTGGGTATCGTTCTATTAAAAAGGTCATGTGAATTAGTCTGGTCAACCAATTGATATAAGTCAGATGTTACAAGTGGGACTGACTACACAGTTTTGTCAAGTTTTGACTCTTTAGTCCTTTTTTGTGCTACATTTAATTATCAACCAGCTACTTAATGCTAGTAGTTTAAGTTTAACCAATTCAAGATACCGAATGGGACATTTAGTATTTTTTTTAAATATTATCTCGTGTCTCATCATGCTCATGGAGTACGATTTGGCCTGATCAGTATTAAGATTACGCCGTTACATGTAGAATAACTTATTTATTAGTCTGTTCTTTAAAACAATGTTGTTTAAAGAATATAGTTCTACAAAATAACTATGTAAATGAATACGTTCGCTGCCTGCAAAAATGATCCGTTATTCTTTCAAAATAAAACTTTCGGTCAAATTCCAGATGAAATAGTTGACGACCTCCGTAGACTCACCTGTGACATTGAATGACACCAACTTTGTGAATTTAGATTTTAAAGTAAGAGTATTTCATAAGTGTATTTTAACCACTTAGATTTTAATAATAACAAGAATTTGTTTTACTTTGACTAGTTTGCATCCGTATCGCGTCATCTTAGACTTCAATGCATGATATTTTCCGATGGGATTCCAATGACTATAATGAATGTTGGCGAATGCATTAGAAACAACGACAGCAATTGTATCAAGGGATGTTTGCTATGGCACTGTTTTATATGTCGATGATTCTATTTAGAAAGCGAAGTTTCAAATTCTATGTGAGCGCGTAGGCGATAGGATACCTTCTAGGACATTAGGAAGAATCTTCAATCGTGTCAAAGACCCATTATGAAAATCATCGAAAGTCTTATAAAACTGACAATGTCACCAGCAAGAAATTAAAATATAATGGAAGTTGGAGTGAATGACTGAATATTGAACGATATTTATATATATTTTAGAATACACATTAATGGAAAATTCAAAAATAAGGTTTTAATGCGGATAGGCAATTTTAGCAAATTTTAAAGAGCACCAAGATATTACATGTAAAAGCTGTATTTAGTGTTTTAGGACACCAAGGCAAGTTGTAGGGGCACTCACGGCAAATTGCCTATTGCCTTAGGTTATTTTGGGGCCTGGAATTTGTTTATTTTTTCATTTTCTGTTAAACAAACCTTAATTAGATCGACAAGGCTTCCTAGCACTTTGCCCTTGGTTTGGCAAATTAGACTTGTAAGCACGGACGTTTGTGTCTAAAAGGATCATGCTCTGGACTTTGAAACACTAGATGTAAAGTTATCTTTCTAGAAATCTAATATAATAACCTCATGGCATCCAACTAAAATACACATGTATTTATAATGATGCAAGATGCTGCAACTGCAATCACTATTTGCAGGCCAGGATTGCTTGAAAGTATGAATGGTTTTGTTTATGTTTCGTTCATTGAGTGTTTTTTTCTAAAATGACTGTGATTATCTATGATCTATATGGTTTCTAACAGGTTTATTTTTCAGTCATTGTTGCTACAAGTCGCTCAAAATGTATAATTTTGTTATGCATTTACCACCCATAAGTTAATTTTATTTTGAGTGTCGTTTGTATGTGTTTTTTTTTCAAACAATAACCCGTCAACTGCTCATTTGTTTAGAATTGATTCGATGCAAATTGCGTTTAGTTTACTAACTAACTAACTAACTAATTTTTGTTCGTTCAAACTTCATTTGCGCTAAGGGTGAAAATACAAACAATTCGTTGAAAATGATTTTTTGGCAGAATTACAATCCATTTGCTTAAAACATGCAAATAGACCATCGCACGATCGGCAAAATCATGCTTTTTAGGTACGCACCTCTTGGAACCAAGAAAACTTAATCTCATAATTCATAAATATATTT
>JXSR01S003621.1:34369-45079 GCA_000969725.1 Ophiothrix spiculata
TAGGATTCACATTTTCCTGAGCATATGGATTCCTCGTACCCTTAACAATCATCATCGTACACGTGATGTTGTTTGACAGCTATTAAAATAAATAATAAATCCGAGTCTATTAGTAAAATTGTTCTTATCACAAGGGAATAAATGAGGTGATTTCCCTAAATCATCTACCTAAATGTCACCGGATACAAAGTTTATCTAACATTTGCTCAAGAATATTTGTACTGACATCGTGTTTATATTTTCATATAAAAAACATTGATACAAAAAACACATTGAATGAAAATCTGCAATCAGCTAAAAATAGCAAAAAAAGAAAGAAAAAGAAACATATAATAATAAACCTAAAATATGCTTCTATTCTGAATAACAAGAGTGATTTGTTCATGAGAGCTAAGATGTTATAGTCTTTAAAAAGTATTGCATTATTAAAAAATTGATTATATTTAGGTCAAAGGGATGCAAGATTTAAAATTGAGTTCCAGATAAGCTTATTTCAGTCGAAAGACAAAAATGCATTTCTGTTCAACTATGCCATGCTCCACGATCCATGTCCTACTTAGAAATGGAAATCACTTGTTTTGTGTTCCTAAAAATCAAAATATGCAGGTTATATTATTTGAACAAAAACAGCTTGCAAATCAGTCAAATCAAGAATAATTGCACCGGCAACTTATGACATATCTCATTATAGAAACTAATAATTTGACGTAATATTTTACGGGTGATGATTGCTCTATATCTAGAGCAAATGTTCCATTATTATAAACATTATTTTATATTTTTTTCCATTGATTATTCTCTCATATTCATATTTATTTCCACCATGATAAAAACATCAAAACACAAAAAGAACACCAAGATGGAGGAGATGCAACTGAAAGCAAAAATGCCTGTACAATGTGTTGCACCCCCTTTACAACAATTTCAACAGAACAGTACTAATTTACTAAATAAACAAAAATAAAAACATAGCGCAAATATACTACATACACACAACCCACACCCACCATTTGCCCTGCAACACACCTCACACACCCCAAACAAGGAAAAAGGCCATGCAAGTATGAATTTAAGTAATAGACAGTAATTTTAATCATCATTAGTCCAAGAAGTATGTGTATCTATCAATATGAATTGAAAAGAGATTTTAAAAGATTCTTTTAACAAGCTTAGCGATTTGGCGTCTTTTAAATTACGAGGTAAATCATTCCAAATCTTGGGGCCCTTTGAAATGAAAGTTTTTGATCGAGTAAGTGGTAACCGAAAATTATTTTTGTTTATTGGGGTATACGTATGAAACTCACTATGGATAAATAAAAAAAATTGTCAAATGAAGGTGGCAACATTTTATAGAAACATATAAATATGGCAGATTCCTTGGTAATACAAGTGAAATTTTTCAAATAAGTGTTTAGTTGGACTTAAATATTAAATATGAGCTATTTGAAATTGTTCTCAATGCACTTTTCTGAATCCGAAATACTTTGTTAAGATATTCATTATTTGCATCACCCAATAGCAGTAGGTCATTCTTTTTAATGTGGGCACCCATAAATGGTGGATTTGTTACATGGAGAGTGATTTATGCATCAATTTTTGTCATATCATTTCAACAATCAAATAGATGTCATAATTTTGATATGATTTTAAAGACTATTTATTTGACTTTCAAGAAATCAAGAATATAACACAAATGAAGTGATTAATTGAGCTTAATGACCCGTTAAAGCTACTTAGCCAGGGTGGAGTTGGGTGAGGTTGAGGTGGGTGAGGTTGAGGCATCATCAAAATTGTGCATGAATTGTTCTTTCATATCTCCTTAAAAAACCATTGAAGTGTCACAAATCTTATATGATTTTAAAGGCTAGTTATTGTTTATCAAAAACAAGTTGGAATTAACAGGAATAAAATTGATTATTAACGCTATTAACAAGTAAAAGTCAATAAGCTAATTTAGCCAGACATGAAAACAGGCATAAATGTGGTTGGTGTGAATGAGATACGTACATTGTGCATCAAATGTTGTCACAACTTTTCAATAATCGTATGAAATGTCATAAATTTGGTATGGTTTTGAAGATAATGTATTAGCCTATAAAATCAATTGAAAATATTAGCCAAATAAAGGTATTAATTAACTCTAATCAACGATTACCAGGAAGGAGTTAGGTATGGATGAAGCGAATGAGATGAAACGCAAATGGGCCTCACCTCAAAAAGGATGACCAGTAACCCATAATTAATATTCGTTGGGAACCCATTATTAATATTCGTTAGGAAAATCACAGTGTGAACAGGCACCCTTAAAAACGTCTTTTTATGTAAAATTCCATTTGCGCTGTCAGATATTTAAATATATATTGACATTATAAGAAGAACAATGAAACTTAATTTTAAACAAAACAAAATTTTGACTTGTTCTTTAACCAAAACATATAAACACCGATGTCATAATTTGAATCATGAGCAAGGGGTACAGAAAGGCGCTATATATAAAGAAGGAATGAAAGTATACGTGCTGATTTCATATATGATCAAGCTATCTTATTTGATTTTACGCCTAAATTATACGCTCGTATATCTTTATGCTATATATTCCATCAAAAGCAAAGAGGTTTTGTTTTTTGGGAAAAAAGACACTCGAAAATCACTTTTATATCAAATGGCTAGAAGTGAAACAACGAATTTGAATTAAAAAATTATATATCTATATATTTTAAGAAAGGAGCATCTTTTGACATGTCGGTTAAGATTCACAGAAACATCTCTAAATCTCAAAGCGTAAACAATAATCGTAAGACTGATTTTGTTATACTTTATATCTGTTCAAGTTCTGTATACCCTAAACACTTGTGTAGTGCCAATCATATTATCACGCATCATACAACGCCTTGAGGGAACACTCATGGATAACATCACATTTATCAAGGTGTGTCATGATTTATAACATCTCATCTACAATAGTGATTGGTGCTGAATGAATAAAATTATTTTAACAAGTTTACCGATATTTTTATATTTGCGGAGAGTTAATTAAAACGCGACATAACGAGCGCTTTCGTTTCTAGAAATTATTTTTAAAAAATTCAGCTTGTTCGCCAGGGAAACCCAACTTGGTGCTTGGTGCCAAGTAAGCTAAAGGGAGCTTATCATCAACAGGGCTCCAATATGTTTTACATAATGTTTTAGTTGACCAAGCTTTCATATTGAAAAGAACGTTAGTTAAATTCGACATACACCCCTATTCAATTTATTTTCCTTTTGAAAGAAAAATAACGACATGATATTTTCTAAAAGTTAAATGACAGATCTTTTTTGGAAACATTAAATCGTTATAAACAGAGATTTTGAATACCAAATTAAATGGGTTCAAAATTTGTCATTTTAAACAAATAATTAAATATTACTAGATTTCAGAAAATACAATGACTGTTTCTTTTTTGATTTTTACTTTATTGCATTTAATGATAAAATTTATAGTTACACAATTTTAACAAAGTGCCAAATTGTTAATGCTTTTTGAACAGTTGCATTAAACAGGTACTTGAAAATGAATGCTTGATATCAAAATACTCTGATAAAAATTTGATTTTAGACTTCATTCGGGGTTTTTTAAAATAAAAGGACGAAATAGTCTTAATTACCGATTTACTTTATCACAAGGGTAACCTTGAATATTACCTTTACATTCGATCGGCAACTCTGGTCATTGGTGTCTAAAACGTCACTTAACCGTCATCTAACTAACCCATTATTGTGACACGTCAAACCGGGGTGAATGAAATTCTTAATACTTTCCACTATCGTCTTAAATTTTCTAATATAAGTTCTTTAGTACGTATACGCAATGATATCAAAATCTGCAGAGCAATCCTCTTACAGGTTTGAATTAGTTTAAAGTCAATAAGCACGCTGTTAAACAGACATGTCTTTGTGATGGAATGTCAAACCCAGTAGCTACGATTTGGTTTCGTCAAACATTATTACTGTGCAAGGAATTTACTTAATACATGGCAGATTTTTATTAAGGTACCGTACCCTAGCTTTTCAGGCAATCGAAGTGTCTAAATTCATAACACGAAGAATTCATCCACGATTCACAGCTTTATCATCATTATCAAAAGTCTCATTTTCAGCGATCTATTTACATTTATGTCCTAGATACCAATAATTTGACTTTATTTGGCTGTTATTGGTTGAAAGTTATAACGACATGTTTATAACAGGATGTTTGTCAATTGGATTAATTAGCACAATTAGTGTTCCGACAGTATAGGAGGTGCCTTTGATCTTTGATTACCAAAGGAAGTGGAATCTAGCCAATTGTATAAATTCCGTAACATCTAGCTATTCGTTGTCACTTCTCGATCAGGTAACAATCTGTTCGGTTGGAGACTCAATAGGCAAGGGGCAACCTATCAATTTTAACACATTAGAGGTATAGGGGCAACCTACTTTTGTGAAAATAACTGTTGGCAAGGGGCAGCCTTCAGGAAGACTCTTTTCAGAGCTACGAATATCTCATACGAAAAACACATTAGAGGTAAGGGGCAACCTACTTTTGTGTAAATCTGTTGGCAAGGGGCAACCTTCAGAAAGGCTCTTTCCAGAGCCACCAAAATCTCAAAGAGGTGATCTGCTTTTAACTCTGTTGGCAAGGGGCAGCCTTCAGTGAATGGCTCATGCGAGTCATCAGTGGGAAGTGACGGCCCACATGTCTTTATAATAATATTTGTCCTGAAGAAGTCAGAGCTACTCCTGACGAAAGCTTGACAGTTCAAAACTTGTCCGACGGCGAACCCGTTAAAATCTACCAATTGTTATGAATTCCCGTCGTAAAAGCCTTTCTCAAAAAAAGAAATGATGATAATGTTATTGACTTTTATACATACCGGTATGGTGCGCGGCGAAGCTGAATATTCATTTCAGCTGACATCCCGTTTCAGCTGTTTTTAATCCAAATTCGGATACGGGTATCAGAATTTTAATACGGAGTATCCAAATTCGGATACGTACCCGAATTGTGAGTTCCGCCGAACTGATATGAATGATGAGATGAATACATCAGAATTAGGACAACTTCCAAGACATTGATGCTTTAAGGCATTTACCAAAGACAACCTTTGGAGATGCTCATTGTGAGTAATGTTTATGTATTTTGTTCACAAACACAACTAGAAACTCAATGTAAACGACTCTGGAAATGGGTTAACGAAATGTTTTTATTCGAATCAGAAATATCCATGTCATAATGACGCTTGAATAAAGCCAAATTGATCTATATTGAGATAAAGATATCTTGGCAGCCCCATTTGTCATGCATAGTGATGGTGTTCTCTAAAGAGAAGCAATGGCATGATATTTACACTAATAAGAGCGATGAGGCAGATGTAAGCGGATTGGGGGATTACCCATGGTGTTTTTGTTATTTTGTGCAAATGTGACGAAAATCTACATTGAAGTGAACAACGGAGATTTGAACGCGATAGTAATGTAGTGTTTCTAACTTAATCTTTACGTATATGCACCTCTTACCTATTTTTAATTGCCATCTGAGTATTTTGAGTGTATGCGATACTTTTTGGGTACCTTTATATGCCAATCAGAAAATCGAACCAGGATCCCAGCAGAGGAGAAATAGAGTTATTTCCACTGAGATATCTAGATAATTGTAATATGCATAACCATTGACTGGGTAATTTTTTGTTACCTTCAAAAATAATGACTTAAATAGTCAACAACAAATTGGATTTCATTTATCATATAAAGAATGTATTCGACTTCTCATAAGATATATATTTAATCGGGCAAATAAGAATTCATTGAGCGTATCAGTTAAAAATTTAAAAATATTATAGCTATATTGGTATATACTGTAATAAATATAGCAATATAGGCTTAAATCATATTTGATATTATTAAAATAACAGAAAATATGATTTTGAGTAAAATTATTGAACAAATATTTTGGCCCGTATTCCAGAAAGGTGTTTAGCTAAATCAAGGTTTTATTTCTCGTCAACAGCACGACTCATTGAACTCCTCTGCTTGAAAGCTGCAATGATGCGTATCATTCTTGGAGAGTTGATGTTCAGTTAAACAATGGTTTAGCTAAACATCTTTCTGGAATACGGGCCTTTATCTTTAAAAATCATACCGAGTATTGATAATACTACGATACTAAAAATATATATCTTAATACATGTAGATTAGCAAGGTAATGTTTATCACTTGGGAATTCCCTATAAAATGTGTTTCTGAAATGTCACCGGATAAAGCGTTTATCCAAAGTTTGCTTAAGAACACCAGAATAACATTAGTGATTAAAGCTGCAAACAAGTGACACTTACGATGCAGTACGATATCAGTCAGGTCAATGACTGATTATATTTTGAAATCTAATAATTAAAAAAAGAAAAGACAAAATAAAAGTAGAAATAAGAAGAAGTGTTTTTTTCAGTCAAATATTGCTTAATATGGATTTGAACAGAAACAAACACATAACGAAAACCACAAAAGGAAAAACATAAAGAGGAAAAAAAGGAAAAAAGAGATGAAATTTGATAGTGGATTTATTCCTTGTTATGTCATTATTAAAAGTATTACATTTATGTTTAAAAGAAAAAATAATTTCGAAAGGTGTGATTATTTGAGTTTCATAAAAACTTTTATTATTGATAATTCAACGATTTATTTGGGAGTACAATGTGTTGCTTGGCACATTTCGAAGCAACACTGTAAAATACAATTCAAGTATGTTATTATTTTATAAGGAACAAAAGAGCATATGTGTAGTTTAATTGATGATTGTTTTTTGATGGTTTAATTAAAACTTTCTAACTTCAGATACATCCTTTTACCTTGTGACAGTTATATCTCTAAAGTGAACGTACTCTTATCTCTTAACAAATTGTGTTTTATAGAACTAACCAATATATTTTCTATCGATGATAATAGTATGTTCTCATCAAGAGATATAACTGTCATGAGGCAAAATTGTGTATCTTAAGTTGGAGAGTTTTACCATATCAGGGACGTGTATGTTACTTGATTTTGAAATATTGTGTCAATCTTTCATTATAAAAATGTAACAAGAATGACATTTGACATTTGATATGTATGTTACTACAAAGAAACCCCTCATGAGATTTTGTTTCAAAGAAACTTCAAGTCTCAAAGCGCCAACGATGATAGTAAGACCGACTTTAAAATTGGGTGGTTTTTTTCAAATTCTACATTTCAAATTCTATAGTGCCAATCATATTATCACGCATCACGCAACGTCTTGAGGGAATAATCTTGGATAATATCACATGAAACAAGTAGTGTCATAGTTGATGACATCACTTCTTCACCAGTGTTTGTGATGGTGCAGAAGAAATGGATTTTGCTGATTTTATTTATATTTTGATATTTGGAACAAGCACAATGAATTTCATGAGAATCTGATAGGGCAGTAAGTTATCATATTTCTTGAAATAATGGAAGGATATTATGTGAAGTATGAATGTTGACTCGTGTTATCATTTATAAATTATCAAACAAATTTCAATAGGCAAGTTGAATTTTGTTGAATGTTTTCAGTCAGCTTTGGTTTTTCTTACTGATTGACAAATTAAATTTGAAATAAAATGTGAGGATATTATCTTAAAATTTGGAAAGAATGTTAGTGTGAAAATAGCTTCCTATAATTACCAGAATATATTTGAAGAATTACAGCTTTACAACATCCGTGTTTTACGCAATCTGTAACTTTCTGTCCTTCTGAGGTGTATATCTGTTTTGGATATTGTTTAAGCCTATTTCATAGATTCTGTTCGATTATATTACTGCCAAAGAAAGCGTACTATTGATAGTATCTTCCATGCTGAGCAGAATAGCATATCGAATACTTTAAGATTTTGATCAGAGATGGTTCTGAGTTCAAAAATAAAGCCGGAAATCAAAGAAAGTGACCATGTATTTTGTAAAAAAAATCGTTTTGCAAATCGTGATTCCGAATGTAATTCAACAACATATGGTCATAACAGAAAAGTAAGCATGTTTAAGCCAAATAGTTCTGGGGTATCAATATCTACCAAAAATAAACAAAATTAAAAGTAATGGGTGACAGGGGGCGCTTCATTTTAGAACTTTATAGCATTACGTTAAGTGTTTATTAAATGTCCTTAACATAGCTGAAGTAATATTCCGCGATGTGGTTCTAATGAATGAAAGTCTAAATGGTAATTAACGGCTTTAAAACAAACAACGTATATATAGCAGGATAATATGAGGCCATATGATTAATTATATAAGTATATCATATGTGGGAAGCCAATCTACGATCCTACGGAAGCATTTCAATGGCAATGACTTCTTAATGTTGAAATGGGTTAAGAAATATGTTATCAGTGATCAAAGTGCTATTTGTAAGTCAAATCCACTGCTTTGTAGGAATCACAGGCACCGTATCTATGTCATAATGACGCCTGAATGAAACCAAATTGATCTATATCCAGATAACAATTTCTTGGTAGCACCATATATCATGCATAGTGATGGTGTTTTGAACAGAATAGCGATGCCATGATATTTACAGCAGATGTAAACGGATTTGGAGGATTTCCCATGGTGTTGCCGATATTATGTGAAAAAGCTTCCGAAATGCACATTGACGTAAACAAAAGAGATTATTGAAAGCGATACTAAAGTAGAATTTGACATCTCCATTATGTACATGATATACGTTTAGAAGTACAACTGTACCCTATGATCTGTATTTGTATTTATTAAAAAGTCAAGAAAGAATTGTATGTTTTGAGACACGTTTTCAATTAAAAGTATAAAGAATTACTACATGTATTAATATGATGGGAAGATATAATATACAGCGCAATTGATCCTCTGAGGCTGACAATGGGAAACGGGGTTTGAGCCAGTTCCATGTAAAGCTGAATTCAGACTCGAGGCAAACGCAAACGCACGACGTACCGAGAATGTGCAGTAAAAGATTTGAGGAGTTCCGATCAATCGATATCAAAACGCAACACCGAATGCGGCACCGCAAACCGAGTTGAGGAAACTTTTGCGTTTTGAGTGTGAATTCATTTGAGGTGCCGTTTGCGGTGAAAATTATTGGAAACGCAACGAATTGCGTTTTGAGTATGAATTCAGCTTAAGCAGTAAGCAAACACGCCAAAAAACTGACAGTTCTTTGTACACTGTCGATAGAATAAAGACCCCAGTACCTATGATATGGGTTAATCAAACATTATAGCTATGTAAGAGATTTATTCAATGATATTAAGGCATACTCTGTCATGGTGCACTCACTATTCTTGGATCCTGGTGTTAAAATTCATAACACGAAGGGAAAATCATCCGCGTCTAACAACTGTATCGAATGACTTGTTCCTTAGTGATATGTTTACAAGTATGCCCGAGCTACCATTAACTTTATTTGACCGTTATTGGTTGGAGGTGATATTGACAGTTAAATTTGTACCAGCTATTTACTGCCAATGGTAACAATCTTACGTATTTTGATAACATTGCAAATATTTGCAAACAATGCTACCAAAACTGATATTGCTTTCACATGTATGACCTAAACGTCCAAACAAGTATCACTTTTGTTCATACTAAAATCATGCAAAAACCCACTCCAACAACAGGCCATTTTGGAGGCATTGGAGGTGACCAATTCTTCGTTAAAAATTCTAACTTATTCACTTCAATGCTAGGCTCCACAGATCGATACATTGTTTACGGATAAATCTAAAAACACGGTAGCTAATGTCAATGGCACTAAAATCAATCAAAATGACTTATGACTCAAAGTAGTATCACTGAACGAAGTGTCAATTACAACAGTATCGGAAACACTTGTACGCAGATCTACCACAAATTCAACACACTCTAACTTCTATATGACATTCAAGAAATCTAACCATGATCCGAGAAGCAAAACACTCAGCAGTATTTAATGTCATGACTTGATATTGATGGAAGTCCATAAGGGATGACAGATTCCGGTGATAAAAATGCGGTGAAGTTATATCACCTATACCTTCCCGAAACTGATCAAATATAAGATTATTCTATATAAATTTAACAAAAACATATTTCATTTACGGTTTAATGCCTATAGTTCTTGATAATCATTCTATATTAATTTCAATATATGTATGATATGACAACCATGAAAACTGATTTAAGCAAAAATACTTGCGAGATCATAATTTTAGCATACTTTTGGTGTTTTTGTGAGATTTCTGGGCACAATTCGATCAGTATTTCAGCAACGCAATTTTAAAAAAAAATTGCGAAAATGATATCCCCAGATATGGGTGACATCTCAAAAAATAAAACAATGACTTGGCGTCACATTTTGATTATCAATGATATATGTAGAGCAAAGAGTTTCATTTGTCATATTATATTAATGATAATAACGTCATTTGATTGCGTAACACAGTTTAAAAGACACCTTTCAGTAAAAAAATTAATGTTTTGTCATATATTTATAACGTGCAGTAAAATCCATATTTGAATGGATATAATGACATTATTTATTTGTCAGATTCAGATTTCATTCAGATTCAGATTTTATTAAAAAGTACACTTTTCGTGGCCGAAGGGCCAAATTGCCAGAGACATTTACGTAGTTAAGAAGTATATATTAAAAACATCAAAAATCAAATTTAAGATATATCATTATACATATTT